>JBBPBX010079227.1:0-16436 GCA_038048925.1 Garcialebias charrua
GTCTCTTTGAACTTGGTAGCTCCCACACTGTGTTGTGTGCGGTGGTCTATCGGCCGCCAAAGTACAACAAAGATTTTATAAATGACTTTTCTGATTTCCTGGCCGATATCATGCCACGGTATGACAAAATTTTATTGGCTGGTGATTTCAATATCCGTGTCTGTTGTCCTACTTCACCTATGGCTCAGTCGTTTCTTAATGTTATTGATTCTTTTAATCTTGTGCAGTTTGTGACTGGTGTTACTCATGAGTTTGGACACACACTTGATTTGGTTTTATCTTTCGGTCTACCAGTTTTTAATTTAGTGATTGGTGACCCATTATTTTCAGACCATATGCCTGTTTTATTTGAGATAAAGCAGTCCATTACCAAAGTTAAACCATGTGCTGCAGTTCGGCTCTGTCGTGTTCTTAACCCTTCCACTGCTGTTCAGTTTTCTTCTGTTTTTAATGAGAACTGTACAATCCCAGAGACTGTGGGAAATAAAACCGAGGACATCAGCAACTGGTTTTATTCTACCAGCAAAGCAGCTCTGGATTCGGTGGCACCATTAAAAATTAGACCTGCAAAATCCAAACATGAACCCTGGTTAAATGATGTCACTCGGGCTGCCAGGAGAAACTGTCGTAAAGCTGAACGTAAATGGAAGAATGATAACTTGCAGGTGTCACTCCAAATATTGAAGGAATGTTGGCGCTGTTATCAAAGAACTGTAAAAGATGCCAAAAGAAGATACCTGACTAATATCATTGTATCTAACAGTCACAATCCTGCTGTTTTATTTAGAACTATTAATTCTGTTTTAAATGCCCCACATGGTGCTATTGTGGAGACTTCCCCTGCTCTCTGTGAAAGTTTCTTACACTTCTTTGTTGAGAAAGTCACTTCTATTAGGGCCCAGATCATACCCACTGTTCATGACCCTGTAGATACTGTGCCTTGCTCTGCTATTTTTCATAGCTTTGAATTTTTTCATTCATTCATTCAACCTTTATTTATATATATTCAACCTTTATTTATATATATGAATGTGTGACTTTGCATTCTCTGCAGGAGGTCGTTAGCCACTTAAAACCAACTGGTTCTCCAGACGATGCTATTCCACCTCGACTATTCAATGAGGTTTTTCTTTCTATAGGTCCTTCGATCCTTGCTCTTGTGAATAGTAGCCTGTCCTCAGGTGCTGTTCCTGAAAATCTGAAACATGCAGTTGTCCAGCCTCTAATTAAGAAATCAAACTTGGATACTGCTGTCCTGGCGAACTACAGACCAATTTCTAAATTGCCCTTCGTTTCGAAAATTCTTGAGAAGGTAGTTTATAATCAGCTAATGGCCTATCTCATTGAAAATAATATTTTAGAGGTTTTTCAGTCCGGTTTTAAATCATTTCATAGCACAGAGTCAGCTCTTTTAAAAGTTTTTAACGATATATTCTTGGCGACTGATTCTGGTGACTGCGTTGTTTTGGTGTTGTTGGATCTATCAGCTGCGTTTGACACAGTGGATCACAACATTTTAATCACACGTTTGGAACAGTGGGTGGGCATTGGTCATATAGCCTTAGATTGGTTTAAATCTTATCTGACCAAGCGTACTTTTTGTGTCTGTCTTGATGGACATAGGTCCTCCTCTGCTCCACTCTCATGTGGTGTTCCGCAGGGCTCAGTTTTGGGCCCTCTTTTATTTTTGTTGTACATCCTTCCGCTTGGTTCTGTTTTTAGGAAATACGGGATTGCTTTTCATTGTTATGCAGATGACACACAGATCTACGTACCTTTAAAGAAAGCAGACTCAGCCTCTCTTCGGTCTCTGTTCCTATGTTTGGAAGATTTGAAGGCCTGGATGGCCCTAAACTTCTTGAAACTTAACGAAGACAAAACAGAGGTGGTGATTTTTGGCAATTCGACTGAAGACTCTCTGTCCGATTGCTCCTTGGCTCAGTATGTCCGGCCAGTTGTTACAAATCTAGGGGTCAAGCTGGATGCTGGTCTTAGGCTGGAGTCTCAGATTAAAGCAGTTGTAAAATCCAGCTTTTTTCATTTGAGGCAGCTAGCCAAAGTAAAAGCCATCCTTCCTAGACAGCACTTTGAAACAGCAATCCATGCATTTGTGACCACACGGCTGGATTACTGTAATTCACTTTATGTTGGTATTAGTGATCTGTGTACTTCCCAGCTTCAGAGGGTTCAAAATGCAGCTGCACGACTCTTAACAGGTACACGAAAATTTGATCACATTTCCCCTGTTTTGGCATCTTTGCACTGGTTACCGGTGCGTTACAGGATTCATTTTAAAATACTTTTATTTACTTTTAAAGCTCTAAATGGCCATGCCCCTCCATACCTGTCAGAGCTGCTGCATTACTACACACCCTCTCGTTCGCTCAGGTCAGCTGACCAGTTGCTTCTGAGGGTACCGAGGACAAAGCGCAAGCTTAGAGGGGACCGTGCTTTCTCTGTGGTAGCTCCTAAGCTCTGGAATGACCTCCCATTAGACATAAGACAGGCCTCTTCACTTGCTGTTTTTAAGTCTCTTCTTAAAACCCATCTTTTTTCTTTGGCTTTTGGTACAATCTGAGATGTTTTAACTTTGTTTTATTGTTTTATTGTATTCATAATTTATTATTTTAGTACTGTTTTTAGTCCCTTCCATTTTATGATTGTATTGTATTTTGTGATTGTGTGTACAGCACTTTGGTCCTGTTGGGTGCATAAAGTGCTCTATAAATAAAGTTGGTATGGTATGGTATGGTATACTGGCTACGGCAACCCAACTGGGACATATCACCACAAAGCAAGGACACCGGAACTAAAATCCTGAGGAAAAGAAAGAAGGTTGGTCTGATTATAATATTTTAGAGATAAATGGTTGTAGGTCAGGAGTTGTGTGTCATTTATTCAGCTCATTATTCTAGTAAAATTAACTGAAACACACTGCATTTATCACACTGCTGATTAAAAGGTAGGTGGTGTAAAACTGAACAGCAAATAAGAAAGGTTTGTTCAGCTGAAGGAACTCTGAAGGATCTTGTGAAGATGTTCTCAGTGGCATTTCTTGATAATTAGTTTCACAATAAAACACTTAGATTCAAAACACACAAAGTTTCTATACTAACCAACTTTTTTTAACATCATGTTCCCACTGTTTGTGTTTTGATGTTAAAGCTTTAATTCGGAAGATTGTGAAGTCAAAAACCACTGAAAACTAAACTTTTTCAAATGACCAAGTTCAACATATTTGGTGTTTTTATGCAAAGTTACATTTCCCGAATGAATGCACAACCCTTCATGCTGGAATTTTAAACTACAGGCATCTTATGATGAGAAGGGACTCAGTTATGTGTTTAGGTCAAACTTTGTAACTGACATTACGTGTGATCTCGTCACACATAATGGCGAGATCTTACAAGATCTGCTAAGATCTTGCAAGATGTATGTAAAGTGTTATGCTGCTCAGCTACAGGACCACCTTCAGCAACACACTCTGTATGAGAAGTTCCAGTCTGGATTCAGAGTAGCTCACAGTACAGAGACTGCATTGCTGAGAGTTACCAATGATGTCCTCATGGCTGCCGACGCTGGTTCTCCTTCCATCCTTGTCCTCTTTGACCTCACTGTAGCCTTCGGCACTGTGGACCATAGTATCCTCCTCCACCGTCTTCATGTGGAGGTCGGTCTCTGTGACACTGTCCTGGACTGGTTCAAATCTTTCCTCTCCAATAGGTTGGAATGTGTTAGTCTTGGCAATGCCACTTCCCAGACAGTCTGTGTCTCCTGTGGTGTCCCTCAAGGGTCAGTTCTGGGGCCCCTGCTGTTTTCCCTTTACATGCTGCCTTTAGGTCAAATTATTAATCAGTTCAACATTTCTTTTCACTGTTATGCCGACGATACACAGCTTTACATCAGGACTGGAGCATCCTCATCTTCCCCATTGTCATCTCCATCTTCACTCACTGCCCTCTCTACCTGCCTGGAGGAAATAAGGGCATGGATGAATCAGAACTTTCTTCAATTAAACTGCTCCAAGACTGAGGCCATACTGATTGGCACCCCTCACCAGGTACAAACATCAACTATAACAACAATTTCCTTTTCTGGACAAGACATCCCCCTCTCCACCTCTGTTACAAATCTTGGAATAAAAATGGACTCTCATCTTACATTTGAAAATCACATTAAGCATCTGTTTAAAACCTGCTTCTTCCATCTTCGAAACATCTCCAGACTTCGCCCATCCTAACTTTTTCTGATGCTGAGAAGCTCGTCCATGCTTTTGTCTCCTCCAGGCTCGACTACTGCAACTCCCTGTTTATTGGAATCCCTGGCAAATACCTTCAGAAGCTTCAATATATTCAAAACAGTGCAGCAAGGATTTTGTTGAGAGTTCGTAAATTTGAACATATTACACCCATTCTCTATAACCTCCATTGGCTTCCTGTCACCTACAGAATTCAATACAAAACTGCTCTCATCACACACCAATGCTTACACGGAACTTCACCTGATTATCTAAAGGACATTCTTGCACCATATTCATCCACCCGGTCTCTATGATCACAGAACAGTAATCTCCTCCACATTCCGCAAACCAAATTAAGGACCATGGGAGACCGGGCATTCTGTGTGGCTGCCCCCCACCTATGGAACTCCCTCCCTGACTTCCTGAGAGCTCCACAGTCACTGGTTGACTTTAAAAGCGGCTTAAAGACTTTTCTTTTTAAGTGAGCCTACTCTGCCTCCTCATGATTTTATCTTTGATCTTAGTTTATATTATTATTGATTTTACTTGTTTTATCTTGTTTTATTTGATCTTTGATTTTGTTGCACTTTGTAGCACTTTGAGATTTTTGTTAATGAAAAGAGAGTTATAAATTAAGTTCAAATTATTATTATTATTATTATTATTATTATTATTATTATTATTATTATTATTATTATTATTATTATTATTATTATTATGTGCTGTCATCATTGTGTGTTCCCATACCATAATGAAATTACTGTAGTTCTCTGCATTTAGCGGAGAGAGTGAAGAGCGGAAAGTGAAGTGCGGAGGATCAGGATCTTCTCTGTTTGGTGACTGTTTCACACTGTTGTGGGCTGTTTGTGGATCAGACGAGCGTAGAGTGAAGCGCGGAGGATCAGGATCGTCGCTGTTTTGGTGCCTGTTTTTCACACCGTTGAGAGCTGTTTGTGGATCAGACAAGCAGAAAGTGAAGCGCAGAGGATCAGGATCGCCGCTGTTTGGTGATCGTCGCTGTTTGGTGGTGCCTGTTTCACACTGTTGGGAGCTAATTGTGGATCAGACGGGCGGAGAGAAAAGTGTGCCGCTGAGGATCAGGAGCTGCTGTCGCTGTTGTTTGGTGCTGTTCACGCTGTTGTTCCTTTGCTGTCCTGATACAGGCTACAATCATGCCTTTAATTTTAGGAGGCTTTTCTGGCACCACACTCTGCTGTTTGCTGCAAATTGCTTGTTTCTACCCGTTGATTCTGGATCCAGCTTGTGTTAACCAGGGCCACATCCATTCATATTCACAGGGGGGCTGGATCCCCTCTCACACAAACTATAGTTGGGCCTCCTCAACGGAATTGTTTGCCCACTTAATCTGTGACGCTTTATGGTCTGAGACTTTTCTGCATCATTCATATTACTGTCATTATTTTCAGTTCTCAGACTACCTGGAATCACTGAATCTTATCAACACATCTGGATCTGCCCATCACTGCAACTTTCATTGTTTTTGGGTTCTGAATGATCGTATCTTCATCAATGTTTCTCATGGTTCAATTATGGGTGCAAAATGTCACACTGTTAACTCCTGTAACTACACATCATTGACAAAGAAGTCAAGTAAATGTCTGATATTAATGTTGTTATTGATCTCAGGGATTCAGCCCAACCCAGGGCCCTCCATTAACTACAGTACTCCTAGTGAGTTTAAAAATAATTCAGGTCTCCATTTCCTGCATGTAAACGCTCGTAGCCTCATAAAAAAACTTGATGAATTGAAAATCCTAATCAGTTCTTCTGGGGCAGATGTGATCGTTATCTCTGAAACTTGGCTCAAAAAATCTGTTTTGAAAAATGACCTGGCAATCAATGAATTTAAGATCTATCGTTGTGATCGTAATAAAAAGGGAGGTGGAGTCGCTATTTACATCAGAGACTCTTTGGCTGCCAGGATTGCATCTAAAAAAACAATCGCAAACCAGTTTGAGGCTTTAGCTGTGAACATCAGTTTGAAAGGAGGTCAGCCCTTAACTGTTGTAGGTTGTTATCGTCCCCCCTCCGCAACACCTGAAGCTCTATCCTCCCTGACTGAATTCATAGGAAATTTAAAACACAATGAGATTGTTATGGCAGGAGATTTCAACATTGACTGGAATAAGTCGACCCCCCTCTGTGATAAATTCAAGGAATGTTGCCTATCTCTCAATCTAACACAACTTATCGATTCTCCCACCAGACCAAACATAAAATGTCCCGAAAAATCTTCCACCTTAGATCTGTTTTTCACAAATGCACCTCACAAATTTCCTGGTATAGGTGTATTTGCTAACGTTTTGAGTGATCATTCCGTAATAGCAGCTCTTAGATCTACTAAACTTCCACCTGCTAAGCCCAGAATAATCCAAAAAAGGGATTTGAAACGTTTCAGTGAACAGTCATTCCTTTGGGATCTATCCCACTTTGACTGGCAACGTACCCTACAAATCAATGACGTGAACACCGCTTGGAACTATTTTCATGATAGTTTCATTTACTTTGTAAACAAACACGCTCCTTTCCGGCAGTTCAGGATAAAGGGCCGAGACAGCCCCTGGTTTACTCCTGAATTAGCTGATCTCCTGCACTGGAGAGATCATCTTTGGGCCGCAGCAAGAAAATCACACTCAGACACTGATTGGTTGAAATTTCGGCAGCTAAGGAATAAATGCACAACTGCCATTAAAGCCGCAAAACGTAACTACTTCTTATCTCAGACCTCCAAAAATCTAAATGATCCTAAAAAATTCTGGAAAACCATTAAATCTCTCTCAGGCACCCCCCAATCATCTGACCTCCCATCACAATTTCTTGTTGACTCTGTTCCTGTGTCAAATAAGCACGAGATCCTGAACTGTTTCAATAAACATTTTGTTGCTTCTAGTTCATTATTTGACACAGTTACAAACGGAAAATCAGCCACTTTATCTAATAATCAAACTTCTACAAATCAAATCCCTCCTACAAGTCAACCATCTGTTAATCACACCTTCTCTTTTTCTCCGTTCTCAGTCAGTGAGGTAAATAAACTGTTAAATGATCTTGATCCAAAAAAATCTGCAGGTCCAGATGAACTTCCACCTTATTTCTTAAGGCTGGCTGCTCATATCATCACAGTCCCTGTGACCCACATCTTTAATCTGTCCATAAGCCAAAACACCATTCCGGATGCTTGGAAAACAGCCTTTGTTCTTCCTTTGCTGAAGGGAGGTGACCCCACCTCACTGAACAATTATCGACCGATCTCTAAACTCTGCATCTTAGCCAAGGTTCAAGAAAAACTGATAAACTCTCAGATCAAAAATTATCTGGACTCATTTAACATCTTACCTCTCCATCAATCTGGTTTCAGGAAAAAACACAGCACAACAACTGCTTCTCTGAAGGTTCTGAATGATGTTGTTGAAGCATTGGATGCTAAGGACTATTGTGCTGCACTTTTCTTAGACCTGTCTAAAGCTTTTGACACTGTGGATCATAACATCCTGTGTCATAAGCTCTCAGAAATCGGTTTCTCTGATCACACCATCGGTTGGTTTTCTAACTATCTTTCCAATCGGAGGCAATGTGTTCAACATAACGGTACTTCTTCCAGCTATTTAACAGTTAAAAATGGTGTACCACAAGGCTCAGTTTTAGGACCCACTCTCTTTACAATCTACATAGCTAATGTAGGTCACTGCATCCCTGATGCATCCTTACATTTCTATGCTGATGATACAGTTGTTTACTGCCGAGCTAAAACAGTTGCTAAGGCTTTCCAGTTACTGCAATCCGCTTTTGACATCATCCAGTCAGATTTGTTCCGTCTCAAACTTGTCCTAAATGCTGATAAAACAAAAGGGATGTTTTTTTCAAATAGGAAGGCGGTTCCAGCAGATCCTCCTCTGATTTTATCTTCAAATGGTGTCCCTATTGAGTTTGTTGATTCCTATAAATATCTGGGTATCCTGATCGATTCACATCTCTCTTTTAAACTCCACGTGGAAAACCTAGTGAAGAAACTGAAAGTTAAACTGGGTTTCTTTTTCAGAAACAGATCATGTCTATCACTGAATGTTAGGAAACGCCTTGTGTCTGTGACTTTCCTTCCCTCCATTGATTACGGTGACATTCTCTACATGAATGCTCCTACAAGCACCCTGCGGATGTTGGATGTTGTCTATCATGGTGCACTAAGATTCATAACTGGTTGTGATTATCGTACCCACCACTGCACCCTGTATTCACTGGTTAACTGGACATCATTAACCTCACGCAGACTCTTCCACTGGTACATTTTCATCTTTAAATCACTTCTTGGTCTGCTGCCCTCATACATCTCCTCCTACATGTCTTTGCGTGAGTGCAGCTACAGTGTGCGCTCTCAGGACATGATTACCTGCAGTGTTCCGTCAGTGAGGACTGAACTTGGAAAAAGGGCCTTCTCCTACTCTGCTCCTGCTTCATGGAATATCTTACAAAAAGATCTGAAGCTCTCGACCTTGACTTCTCTAAATGGTTTTCAGAATCTGTTGGAATCCTGGCAAAACCACTTTGATATATATTTTAACCTGTTGGCTAAATAATAGTAATAAAAGTTTGGAAGTTCTAATCCTCCGGTATCTTTAGATTTCTGTAATGTTTTTAAACTAATACGTGGAGTTTTATTTTTCCAAAGGAATTTAGATATAGAGAAGTCTAGTGACTTAAAGCTCCACTGACATCATCTTTTAACTTTTCAAAAAATGGCACAACATATATAAATATTAAGATTGACCCCTGACCGTTTTTGCTAAAATAATGTTAAATGAATGAAAATTCCTCTCAAGAATAGTTTAAAATTAGCGCTGTTTTTTTACACGGTAAATACGGGTTTTCCGGTCACGTGTTTGTGACGTCAGATAAAGGAATTTGCTCCAAGCGCACATTGAATACAATGTAGAAATATATAAACGCATCCGTCGAATTTAGCCATCTAAAACTGTAGATATTAGCGATTTAGCTTCAGTTCGTGAAGCAGAAGTTATTTTGAGTGATAAAAAACAAACAGAAATGTTTCATTTCTCCGTGTTGCTAGTTCTGTTTTCAGGAAAGGTTGCACATTCATGTAGTGAGCACCAGATGTCAGCAAAGCTAAAGGGCTCACTTCATGAATGTGCAACCTTTCCTGTAAAAGAAACAGCAACACGGAGAAATGAAACATTGCTGTTTGTTGTTTATCACTCTAAATAACTTCTGCTTCACGAACTGAAGCCAATTCGCTAATATCTGATGTTTTAAATGGCTAAATTCGACGGATACGTTTATATATTTCTACATTACAGAGCTCTGTAAGAGTTCACGATAGCTTTGCTGACATCTGGTGCTCACTACATGGATGTGCAACCTTTCCTGAAAACAGAACTAGCAACACGGAGAAATGAAACATTGCTGTTTGTTTTTTATCACTCAGAATAACTTCTGCTTCACGAACTGAAGCTAAATCGCTAATATCTACAGTTTTAGATGGCTAAATTCGACGGATGCGTTTATATTTTCTACATTGTATTCAATGTGCGCTTGGAGCAAATTCCTTTATCTGACGTCACAAACACGTGACCGGAAAACCCGTATTTACCGTGTAAAAAAACAGCGCTAATTTTAAACTATTCTTGAGAGGAATTTTCATTCATTTAACATCAATTTAGCAAAAACGGTCAGGGGTCAATCTTAATATTTGTATATGTTGTGCCAATTTTTGAAAAGTTAAAAGATGATGTCAGTGGAGCTTTAAACCATTCAGTTGAAGGTTTATTTGGAATCATTGTAAATAAATAATTTATTCTCGGCAGCACCATCATTTTTACTGAGGCAACTCTTCCCATAAGTGATATGGGTAGAGATCTCCATCTAGTAAGATCGTCTTCAATTTTCTTTAATAGTGGGATATGATTTAATTTTATTAAATCTTCCAATTTAGGAGAGATATTAACACCTAAATATTTAATGTTACCTGATTGTAGTTTTTCATTAAGAGAATTATTAAACACGCAATTTATTGGAAGAACTGTAGACTTTGTCCAGTTTATAGAATAATCAGAAACTTTTGAAAACGAGTTTATTAATTTGATAACATTAGATATTGAGTTTCCTGAGTTCTCAAGAAAAAGCAAAACATCGTCAGCATAAAGACTAATTTTATGTTCTATGTTTCTACCCTTTATGCCTTTAATATCAGCACTTTGCCTTATTGCTGCTGCTAAAGGTTCAATAAAAATAGCAAATAATGCTGGTGAAAGTGGGCAACCTTGCCTGGTTCCCCTCTGTAAACAGAAGCTTGAAGATAATTGATTATTTGTCCTGACGCACGCTGTTGGTGAACTATATAATATTTTTAACCAATTAATGAAGTAATTCCCAAATCCAAATTTATTTAAGGTAGCAAATAAGAAATTCCAATTAACTCTATCAAATGCTTTTTCTGCATCTAATGAAAAAATAGCTGTTTCAATATTTTTCAAATATGAATACTCTATTATATTATATAATCTGCGTGTATTTGAGTTTGAGTGTCTTCCTTTTATGAATCCGGTTTGGTCTGGATGTATAATAACAGGAGTTATCTTCTCTAGTCTTTTAGATAAGACTTTACAAATTATTTTAACATCAACATTAATAAGAGAGATTGGACGATAACTGGTAGGTAATACTGGGTCTTTGCCTGGTTTTAATAAGAGACTAATGTTGGCTGAATTCATATGTGTTGGTAGCCTACCATTTTCTTCGGACTCAAATAGCACTCTATAAAATATCGGTTCCAGTATATCCCAGAACTTTTTATAGAATTCTACTGGATATCCATCAGGACCTGGAGATTTCTTATTAGGCATGCTTTTAATTGCATCATGGAGCTCATCTGATGTTAATGGTGAGTCTAGTTTTGATGATTGACTAATATCTAGTTTAGGAAGTGTTACTTTCTCCAAGAATTCATTAATATCCTTATTAGATGGATTTATTTGTGGAGTGTAAAGAGTTTTATAGAAATCTTTAAAAATATTGTTTACTTTTCCCTCATCATGAATTATATTTCCATCTTTATCTTTAATACCATAAATAGATGTTTTTTCTTTGTTTAATTTGAGTTGATTAGCTAAAAAGCTACCTGATTTATTACCGTACTCAAAATTATCTAATCTAAGTCTTTGTATCAAGAATTTATTTTTCTTATCAATATATTCATTTAGTTCTAATTTTAATTTGCGTAGCTTTTGCTGTGTTTCCTCTCCTTGTAGACCTTCTAATAGTTTAATGGATTTCTCTAATTCCTCAATACGTTTATTTTCTTTTTTCTTTTTATTTGTTGAATAGGATATTATTTTACCTCTCATGACTGTTTTCCCAGCCTCCCAAAGTGTACATGCTGAAGTTCCTGGCAAGTCATTAAACTCTAAATACGATGCCCATTCTTTTTTAAAATATTGCAAAAATTCTTCTTCTTGAAGTAGTGATGTATTTAATCTCCAACTTGTATTTTTTGTTGTTATTCTTTTATAATCTATATTTACAGTAACTGGTGCATGATCGCTGATAGCAATAGGGTGTATCTCAGTGTCTGAAATGTTTGCCATCAATGAATTGCTTACTATAAAATAATCTAAACGAGAATATGAGTGATGCACATGTGAAAAGAAAGAATATTCTTTGCTATCAGGGTGAAAAGAACGCCATGCATCGCAAAGTCCATAATCGTTCATATACTGTTTAACTATATTTATAGATTGCCAACTGCGTTGAGTTCCCGCTGCATTCAGTCTGTCTATCTTGTCATCTAAACCAAAGTTGAGATCACCTCCCATCACCAGTGAGGAATCCATGTGATTTGATAGATTGGAAAAAAAATCATGAAAAAAAGCAGCGTCGTCTACATTCGGTCCATATATGCTAACAATACAATAATTTTGTCTAAATATAGATAACTTTAATATTATATATCTACCGTTCGGATCTATAAATTGATCTAATACTGTGAAGTCAACATTTTTATGTATTAAAATTGCCACCCCTCTTTGTCTTGAATTATAACAGGCTGAGAATACATTAGGAAACTCTGAAGATTTTAGCTCAACCACAGTTGAGGCCAATTTATGAATTTCTTGGAGTAATACAACATCTGCCTTTAATCTTTTAATCTTGTTAAAAATTCTATATTTTTTATCTTGGCTACCGGCTCCATTAATATTCCATGTGACAAATCTTAAAGTGCCCATACTTGTGTCTGTGAAAATATAGATAAACCACAACCATTATCACAGATATAGAAGATAATAAAACACCCAGGTAAACACATAATCCTTGATGTTTGACTATATATCATTAAGTAATATTCTAAGTGTTGTTTTTAACGATAAATCAGTGATGTGTACCTTTATCATGTATTTGTGTAAGCAGATACGAGTGTATATAAGTCCTTGTGCTTGTGTATTAACAAATGTTGAGTTAGAAAAATACAGACAAGAAAAGAAAGTGAAATCACACTGAACACTAGAAGATGACAGATAGAAGAAAAAATAAAAAAAGAACCCTCCTACCACATTAATTGCCATGCCACCGTGTACCACCAGTCTGTGTAACCCACCAATCGAGCTGTGCTGAAATTTTTTTACATTTATTTGGTAAGTAATAATGATATCTAGCTAATAATATTAATTATTAATAGTAACTGAAAATCATTCTTACCTTAATGATGACTAATATAGCCATGGAGTAATCTCTGGGTCTCTGAACAGCTGACCATTGATGTACAGTTTGTCCACCGAGATTGCAGCTCTTCTACCTTCATTTAAATTTTGTTTCCTAATCGGGAACAGAACGCGCCTTCTGCTTAAAATCTCTGCAGGGAATTGATCATTCATACTGAAATTGGTGTCACGTAGTTCCCTACCTCGGCTTTTTACCTGCATTTTTTGTTTATAGTGTTCAAATCTGGCTACAATCGGCCGCGGCCTAGTGTCCCCAGCTTTCTTACCTCCGAGGCGGTGAACTCTGTGAAAAGTGATGGAATTAACCACATCACTCGTCAACTTCAGCTGAGTCTGCATGAAGGCCCGAACCGAGGTTTCGACGTCTTCATCTGTTTTCTCTGAGATTCCAGAGAAGACCATGTTTTCCCGCATGCAGGGCTGGACTGGGACAAAAAATCGGCCCGGGCATTTTGAGCAGAGTGGCCCACAGTGATGGCATAGTTACATTGAAAAAGTAACTTAGTTAAGTTACTGATTAGTCCTTGGGAAAAGTAACTTAGTTAAGTTACTGATTACTTGATTTGGAAAGTAACTAAGTTAGATTACTAAGTTACTTTATTAGTTACTTTCAGCAGCTGCTAACAAGAACCCTCTGTCACAATACATAAAAAATTTAAATGTTTTAATAAAATAATTACCAATTAAAAATATTCAAAAAACATAATGGTCTTTCTTGACTTTATTAAACATAAATACTTTTGATAAAAAATAAGGTATTTCTTGATTTCAATATCATAAATGAAGGTTGAATGAATAAAGAAATACTTGCTTTATATAAAAAATAGTGTCTTTACTTCACTAAACAAATAATATGTTTACAAAAAAGACTTATAAAATGATTATTTTGAAAATGTTTCAAGTGAACAATACGTTTGTATAGGCCAACTCTTTCAGGGATGAAGATGTTCACATCCTTGATAGAGAGGAACGATGGTTTGAGAGAGGAGTAAAGGAGGCCATCTTTGTGAAAAGAAACCGTCCATCATTAAACAGAGGTGGAGGCCTCCGGGTTCAACTGTCCCCCTCTTACAATGCTGTTGTTGCTAGTATCACTCAGCCCTCTGTGAATAGCAAACAACCATCAGGGTGCTAATGATCCATTGTTAGGCTGATGGTCCTCCTTGCTCATGTGAGCAGCTGGTTTCAGCTGTCATCAACAAACTGGTTGATCCACTGTGAGTCAAGTCAAGTCTATTTTATTTATATAGCACAGTTAAAACAGATAAACTGTTATCAAGGTGCTTCACACACACAACACAAAAGAGGTTTAAAAATGTACAGAACAGTATCACACACCAATGGTAAAAATTATGATATTAACAGCGGTAAAAGTATAATAAAAATGTATAAGAGCAATATTAAAATGAAAACACAGTAAAAAAAAATATATACACTACGTCAGCTCACACAGTTTGAAATAATAGAGAAAAGATGATTTTTTTAGCAGGGATTTGAACATGTGAAGGGAGGAGGCCTGTCTAATGTTGGGGGGCAGGTTGTTCCAGAGTTTCCACAGTGAGAGGGTGATATTTATAAGACTGAGCTGAATACAGCACCTCAGACTGAGGAAGTCTTTCTGATGAAAGATGAAACGTTTCTACAATTGTTTTGTTTTGTTTTTTGAATGTCCAGAGGCCCAGACATAGTTTTTTTTTAGATTTTTACCTGGATTATTCAGCATGCATCAGGGTCATCAGCACAGACTCCTTAGCTGCATGTGGATTTCCTTGAAGAGGAAGAGAACAGCTGCTAACTTCTGGAAATAACACACAAAGAGGTAAAAAAAAGTTAATAAGATTATAATTTTAAATTAAAAAGGTAATAGTACAGTAATAGTAAAAGAACAATACCTCTTTTTGAGCAGTTGAGGTGGTTGAATCTCTCATCATCTCTCATCATCAGGGCTCCAGGACATGCTGACACTATCAGTCTGAGTTTTTTCATAAAGTGCTGAAGTGTTGACGTGATAGAAGACGTCTTAGCAGCGTTCAGTAAAGCCTGCACATCAACAACATTTCAGACATGATTCAGAGATCCAACAATTTGTGTTATTGATCTGGAATTATTTGAATTACCTGATAAAAGTAGCAGCTGCTGTGATCGGTGTTTACAAGCTGTTTTCTTCGTTCACGTTCGGATGATGTGGTTAGTCCGTTCAAGTGACGTGTGTTGCTGCTGCAGCAGTGAAACAGCGTGCACAGCTTTTGAATTTGCGCTGGTCTTTTAACAACAGGAGACCGCAACAACATGCTAATGCTAAGTGCTAACGCGTGCTGCAACTTTTCATGCCGTGCTGAAACTAGGTCGCATAGAGCAGACGTCACGTCACTCCTTGAGTCCTGTCTCACTCGTCCTCCTCTCAGGCTGCAGGTAGGAGGAACTTTCATTTCAGCTCCGTGTGTGAGCACCTCACAGTCCAGTTTCTGTCAGGCACGCTGGTGTCAGGTTTCACAGCGAGCCGCAGCAGCAGCTTGATGCGAGTAAAGGGAAGGGGCTGGTCAAAAGAGTGCGGAGAGATTTCATTGGATTAGCTTGATGTCGTTCAAGAAAATCAACCAATCGGCCGTCGCGATTGACAAAAAATAGCTATAATTTATTTTTTTGGTTCATGAGTGACAGGACCGCCCGAGCGGCCCATAAATCACATAAATCACCGACGGCCCACCGTGCATTTGCCCGGTATGCCCGAATGGCCAGTCCAGCCCTGCCCGCATGCTCCGGGATTGAATCTCCAGTATAGATTCTTTAAATTTTCTATTATCACCGGATAGCTGTGATACCTCTTCGGTGAGCGTTTTAACCGTTCCCCTCAGCTGTTGGTTTTCACTAGCGAGCGATGCTACTTGTTGCTGGCTGAACTCCAAAGAAATTTTCAAGTCTTGGAATTCCTTGTGTAGCAATTCCACCAGTGCTAAACGAGCGTCCAAGCTAGTTAATTTCCCGTCAATCGACTCCAGGATCTCTTTAAAGCCCGAACTATCAGTAGACGGTGAAGAAGCGCTATCTAAACTACCGTGTCTGTGCCTTTTAGCATTCGGGGTGCTAGCAGCGGCACCGGAAGTAGCATTAGATTTTCCCATGACAACACTTTCGTAACACTCGTCTACAAACAATTCCAGACTTTGCAAAGTTTCTTCTTCCAGCTTGTTCGATGAGAAAAAATCAGTTAATAGTATTTAATAATACTAACGACTTTTAAACAATATTACATTTAATTATTTCGTTTTTTATTTATTTATTTTATACTACATTTAATTAAATCTCTCTAAATCATTTTATTTTTATTTTAAATCATATAAATATTAACTTACCCAAGCTTTATCATACTCACGCACAGTTTTTCCTCTAACTTCTCAGCAACAGCTCATTGCAGCTCCACACTGTCACACCTGCAGCAATCACCT
>JBBPBX010079230.1:4671-16436 GCA_038048925.1 Garcialebias charrua
ATATATACTGTATATATAAATCATGAATGTACTACTCCCTACCACCTTGTGCATATTGTCTTTGTCCAAATTTGTTCATTCTGCTTCCTTTTTATAAAAAAATATTTCATGTTTTTATTTTATTTTCCTGTATACTGTAGTTAGAACATGCTACTGGATGCCTCAAGTCCCCACCCTAGGACTGATTGATTGAAGTGAGAGAGCGAGCATGCATCCATCTACTGTATTGCTGATCCAGCATTTATCTCCATGCGTTTTGATTTCAGTCAGTAAGGCCAAAGGCAGCGCAGAAGTCTTGTATTTACACTATAATTTATTTATTTACACTGTCACAACTGTACTCCAAGGTATGTTACCATCTTGACCTGGTTTAAATAGTTACAGTAATTCTCTTTGATTCAATGATATTTGCTCTGAAAGTGAAGATCTCTACCCCACTGTCACTGGAGAATACCGTCATGAAACAGGTCAGTAACTTTACAAGTATTCATAATTTCAATAACAGTTTTAGTCTAAATGTGTTGGGTGAGTTTTTTTTTTTTTTTTACACCTTTGTATGTGTTTACTAGCCTGGTTAAAACCAGACCCTGTCCTTCACTTCGCTTCGGACAAGGGTCTGGGATCTCTTAATAGAAAACCGATTCTTGCTGGAGGCGTGGCCTCTGCTGAGGAACAAGACCATTGGATCTTAGAACATTTTTGAACAGGAAAAGCATTCTGCTCCCTCCCCCTCAGAGCCATATATGGTCTGCTTCCTCTGCTCTCGTGAACTTGAGATCTGCTCCACTCCCTGCTGCATGTCGTCTCGCTACCACTGGATATTCTGTGTTTATGGAAATAAAACGTCTTAAAAAATAAAAATAAAACCATGTAGCTCTGGTCCAGCTCACCATAAGGCCAGAAAATATGCAGGGACTCGGGCAGCAACGTAAAACCCAAGTTTAATTCTCTCGTGACAACCTGAGGCTCTTCCTCGTTCATTTCACTCAGCGGAGGGAGAGGAGGAGGGAGCGATTACTTGACTTTTTACAAAAAAACTCCAGAAAACTCCAGATAAGGGATTAAGAAGGGGAAATTAATACATTTGTGTCAGATATAAAACAGTCCTGCATCGCTTTGAATAAGAACATGCGGGTGCTCGCTGGCTGCGCGCTGGGACAGGACAGGTGGGGGCGTGGGTTAGGGGCCAAAAGCTCCGCTCCTTCTGTTCTCTGATTGGTCCGGTCAAAAATCTACCGGAGAAATCGTTGTGGATGGGAGAAGTCCCAGACTGAGCAGTGAAGGGAAATGAGAATTGAGCGGAGCTGCGTAGGAGGGCGAGCGCCAGGCTATGTGTTTACCATTATTCAAAACATAATTACAAAATGTAACGGCTGATTAAAAACAAGTAGCAAAGGCCAACTGTTATTATTGTACAGGCACAATTTAGATTTATCCTAATGTCTGAGCTCAAACATTTGTTGTTTTTACTGCATGTGTCTTCTTTTCTACAGATTAAGGAGGAATTTTTAAAACTAGGGCAGCTGCCAGACATAACTGTTCCTCTGCTGAGCAAAGGTTCTGAGAAAATTACTACAGATGCTGTCCCCTAGTGGCTAAATATGATATTTCACCAGGTTTCTGCAGGAAAACATGTTTTATGAATATTTCACTATTTTGTTACAGAGCTTCGGTTGAATCTTCACATGGTCGCAGCCTCCCACCCTGAGCAAGCACAAAGAAGACAGTGGAAAGGAAAAACTCCCTTTAAATGTTGACGCTTCTCCTCTGAGCACTCCTGCTCTGCAGCACACTTCGTCAGGAAAATAAGTTGTTCAAAGATATTTGATCCGCAGGTTCCAGCTTTTAAAATGTCATTTATCAGGACGATAAGGAATAAATGTTAACCACATGTTTGTTCTTGATGTAATAAATTTGTAACTTTTAATTTCTGCTGTTGATCAAAAACAATACTGTGTGGGTGTGTTTGTTGATTTAAAAAAACGTTTGATACTGTTGATCATACTATACTCCTGGATAAGTTACACAAATATGGTATTAGAGGATTAGCGCTGCAATGGGTAGGCAGTTACTTGAGGGAAAGGAAACAGTTTGTACAGATGGATGATGTGAAATATGACCACAGCACTATTACATGCGGAGTTCCTCAAGGATCGATGCAAGGACCAAAGTTATTTATTTTATATGTAAATTATTTAGTAAAGGTGTCAGGACTCCTTAAATGCATTCTTTTTGCTGATGATACATTTTTTAGTTTTGGTAAAAATATTGAACAGATATTGGAATTAATGATGACTGAACTTGTCAAAATACAGATTTGGTTTAGACCTAATAAATTATCATTAAACTTGGATAAAACCAGTATGATATTTAGTAATAGAAATAAATGTATTGATGTTCCATTTCAAATTGAGGGCTCTGAGATTTATAGAGTTCATGAAATTCTTGGGCGTCATCATTGATGACAAATTGTCATGGAAACAACATATAAGTTCTGTTAAAATGAAAATATCTAAATCTATTGCGATATTTTACAGAATCAGGGATCTATTGAACGACAGGGCACTGTATTTGTTGTACAATACAATTATTGTTCCACATTTGATTTATTGTGTTAGCGTTTGGGGAAAGGCATGTAAATCAATTACAAAGCCTATTTTTATTTTGCAGAAAAGAGTTGTTAGAATTATCACTAGAAAGCATTACTATCATCCATCAAGTATATTATTTTATCAATTTAAATTGCTGAAGTTCTATGATTTGGTGGGCAATAATATTTTGTCAGTTATAAAAATATATATCTGAATGGAGTTTAAATGAGTAACTGTACGAGATTAAGGAAGTTAAATGAGTTGTTCATTTTGTTTAGGTATTTAAAGAAAATGTTTGAATTGTTCATTAGAGAATATGGAGCAGATATTAGATTTTTTCTTCATCTGCTGCCTTTCATTTTATATTTTGATTTTTTAAATTATTATATATATGTTAATTGTTTTGCATTTTATTATAGAATGAATGAATAAATAAAATAAAAAATCTGGTTAAAACCTTCTGAGTACCTCTTTGTTGCAAAACCAAAGTAATTTGTGACTTTGTTTTCTTGTTGGTCACAAACTTCCACAGCTACATAAAAATTGAGATTCCTTAGTCTACTCCTAAAAGAAAACATAAAAAAATCCTCCACATCGCCAGTACTTGGACTGCTGATGATCGCCCAACCCTACTGTCCAAAGCCCAAAGGTCCTTGGAGGTCTGAGGCAGGGTCGGTGATGATGATGCATCTGCTCTGACCTGGTAACATGCAGACACCATAACCAGGACTCTAGGCCGCAGACTGACGATAGATTTTGTAGTTGTATCACCCGTACGTTTTGGACACTCGTGGAGGAGCTGAGCCGTCACCTGCCAGGACAGACCTGGTGGACCCGAACATGTACTGTAGTGAGGATTTGGAACACCTGGCAACATGCCTGAATCTTCAGCTCACACCTCACAGAGAAATTCAGCCGCATCTCGGCGGTGGCGAGGGACGTCGAGTTCGAGTGGGTCATGTTCGGTGGCACGGTTGGTAGCGCTGTTGCCTCTCTGGGAGAAGGTTGCCGGTTCAAATCTCGGACCAGGATCTTTCTAAGTGGAGTTTGCATGTTCTCTCTGTGCTGCGTGAGTTTTCTCCAAGTACTCCGTTTTCCTCCAACAGACCAAAAACATGCATGTTAGACTGACTGGTGACTCTAAATTGTCCCTGGGTGTCCCGGTGATAGAAAATGGTAAATGGAGCTTACTTATATAGCGCTTTCCAGACCCCTATGAGGGGCCCCAAAGCGCTTCACAGTACCAGCCATCCACCCATTCATACACCAGTAGCGGTGGTCTGCCATGCAAGGCGCCAGCCAGTCCTACCGGGAGCAACTCGGGGTTAAGTGTCTTGCCCAGGGACACAACGAGGTATGCAGTGACCGGGGATCGAACCCGGGACCTTCCGGTCCTGAGCCGGCTGCCCTGCTCTACATCTCAGCCCCAATGGACGGTGATGGACTGGAGACCTGTCCAGGGTGTCCCCCGCCTCTCACACAGTGACCGCTGGATAGGAGCACGAGTGAACCCCGCGACCCAAAAAGGAAGAAGCGGGTAAAGATGATGGATGGATGGATGGGGAATGTTCGATGCCTCCAGTGTCAAGGTGACTGCCAGGTTGTCGGTGCTTCTCGTGGAAGTCATCATCGATTTGGGAAAGGGAGGCCATCCAGGTGAAGAAGCGGTCTACTGGTAGGACAGAGGAGGGCTATTGCTCCTGCAATCAAACTATGGCTGAGTGTGACGTGTCCATGTATCATCTATGTCGATGTGTGTCTAATTAACCCATTGCTGATTGGCTGGAAGTGGCTTAAAAGGACCGATCTCTACCTGCTGGAGGAGCGAGGGAGGCCCAAGCAGTGACGTGGTTCTGATGGTTGCTGGCTTCTCGCTCCTGCTCCTGTCTGAGGCACCTGTGGTTGCACCGAGTCACTAAACCGTTGAGCTGTTTGCTGTTGGGACTGGGAGTTACTGGCCATCACTGTGTCTACGGTTTTTGGTTGTAGGGTTAGTTCCTGGGTCGTAGGGCGAGAGGAGCTGCCCGAATCCGACGGTCAACTGCTGGCTGGTTCGGGGCTCCTCCCTCTTTTTGTTTATTTTAACCGGGGCTCCCAGTTTCAGGTGATTTATAATTAAAGTTTGGCCTAAAATTGTACAATCGTCTGGACTTCATGTTGTGCATCCTGCCATTTACACTGAGGCAGGAGTATTTAAGATCCAGACTCTAGTTTTGAACAATGTTGGCGTGAAATGTACACAACAAATTTATTTCTGCGTATTTTCCCCTCATTCACATGAGAACAACCCACCGAGGAACATCGAAAAAAACCAGAGCAGTTTAAAAGACGTCGGTTTTTATTTCATCGAACCAGAGCAGCATATCAAGAAGAGCACACAGGTCACAGGTTCAAGACTGCAACGTGAAAGAAAACACCGTTCAGGCGTAAACTTGTTTAAAAAGAAACCACGTGATGTGAAAGTCACAGGTTTTTATTCGCAGGCCGTGAGATTAAACGTCGGAGCCAACCGGTCGAGCCCCAAATTAAAAATACAGGTAGTCCCTGACTTACGAGCGAGTTCCGTTCGTACGAGGTGCTCGTAACATGAAATCTCGTACGTCGGAACACGAAACACGTGTCGCTCGTAAGTCCGGATTTTCGGTCGTAAGTCGGAAAATTTATGCTAGCGCTACTACAAACACTCGTTTTTCAACACAAACGTACATACTAGTTCATAAACATGCTCAGAAACTTGTTTACAAACTGTTAGCTAACACACTTTCATCTAAAAACACATACCAGTGCTGTATTTTCTGCATGTTCTGTACAACTTTACTGTTCGTTAGTCAGCTCGTAAGTCCGGAACCTCGTATGTCGATGCGCTCGTAATTCGGGGACTACCTGTACTTGTTTCATCAAAAATACTTTGTTTAAATCTGACTTTTTTTACAGGTTTTCAGACTAAAACAGATGTTTTATTGGTTTAATGTTTAGCATCAGTTTCATGTGATATAGTTGAATTTGTGTAACCTTAAAGGAGCGGACATGACTCTCGCTGGTCGACCAACATTTAGTTTCAGGCCTTTCTGCTTCAACACATTCCAAGTTCATGCTGTCGAACAGCGATCGGAGCGCGCTCGCTCGGCTTCAGCAACACCTCCGTGGAGTTTCACCAAACCAGTGGCTCAGAGGAAACTGAAAATCAGTAACCACGATGACGAGCAGAAGTAAACAGATCAAATGCAATCACCCGTAGAGTCGACCAAGGAAACCAGCACCCTGATAATTACACACACCCATCTGGATAAAAATAAATTAGTTTAAAATGTTTTTAAGAGTGATGAAGTGAAATCCAGTGGGTTGATTTGTATTAATGGAATGTTTGAATTGCTGGTTATCCAGATAAAATCTCTTGTTTTAGTAACAACATTTCAAACCAGGGTTCTTTTCACCCAGACGATAATAAAAAATGGTAATAAATACCTCAGAGACGCCGTAACTTTTGCATTGCACATCAATGGTACAAAACAGAAACACAAAGAAACAAACCTCGGTCGGATCCCGGCTCAGAGCAGAGAGACGTTATGAGAACCATTCAGAAATAAAGTTTAAAACTAAACATTAATAAGGCAGCTTGTCTTCATAAGCAAACACCAGAAATCCTGACCTGGAGGTCCCCGATTGGATGCTTTTTAATCAAATTAAAAACATCGACTACTTTGAGAATAAAACGCAACAAAGACTGAACGATTAGCAGGTTAATTAGACAAGTCCAATTAAAAAAGGTACGGTAAGGTATTTAAGGAGCTTATCTTGTTTTTATTTAAATTAAAAGTTAAGGTCAAATTAAGGTCAAAGAGTAAAACAGTATTATTGTTTCTCAAATAAATAAAAGTCTGAGCGTCCACTTGGTTTGGAAAACAAAATAATCCAATATTTCAAGGTGGGAACTGACAATAAAAACATCTTTAATCGGTTGTTTTGTGGTATTTTTGGTGATAAATGTGATGAAACTTTTGATTTCTGTTAAAACACATGACTAAATTATTTCTTAAATTTCCCACATTTCCAATTAACCTATAAAACTACGAAGGCTAGAACCCTCCACGCCCCCCCAAAAATAAAGCATCAGGATCTTAATTTGTATTGCTACAGATTAAGCTCTAAAAAGGGACAATTTACTCATTTTAATTTACTAAAAAATGAAGAAAAATATGTTGAAAAATATGATTTTTTTCAAACAACAAGGCTTTAATCTAAGATATTAAGTCATAAAGGAAAATATATTCATGAACATGTTAAAACTGTTGGGTTTAGTGTTAGACAAAACATGAAGCAGTTTTTACAAGCAGTGTAAACGCATGAAAATCTCGTGTCTCTCATAACGTCTTCCCCGTGCCGACCCATTTTCAGCATCTGCACTCAGTACTTAACTGAATAAAGTATTTAGTAAATGTATTTTTTATCTGATTATCTGAAAAGAGGATTCTTAGTTAAAAGTGATGCTGTCATCCAACCAGCTCTGTTTATATTACAGCAGTTAAAAACATGTTTACAGATTAACCCACACAATTCAATAAAGCACTTACGTTCAGCTCAGGCTGGTCACTTAGTTCAAAATAACTTTATATACAAAAATAATGATTGTGAAAAAATAAAATTAAAACACACACTGGAGAATGAAGTTGCCTCTGTTTTTATAATCACCCATTTTAACCTTGAGATCTAATTTTTACTCGTTTGCTTATTTACGGGTAACTGCAAAAAAGTAATAGGCGACCTTAAAATAAATGTATAAATTTTTCAAGGAAGAAATTACTCCAATTACCATAAATATACATAAAACAAAAACAAGGTAAAATGCTGTTCAAACACTGTTGGACCAGCAGCATTCTCACAACTTTCATTTTTAGTGGTTTTATTCCAGTAACATGACTTTTGTGCAGCAGCTGTTAAAAAACAAAATAAAACACACAATGTAAACATAAAACGGTAAAAAGCCACAGACGTAAGTAAACTTTCATATGTAACAGACGATTAGCATTTTTAGCTAGTTATAAAAAAGGATTTGTTTTTCTTTTAATACTATTTATTTTCTTTTTATCTCTAGTACATTTTGTTATAATTAAATAATTTAATTTTATTATTCACAAGCGGGTTGAAAACAAACATTTAACCGCTCTAAGAAATGCTAGTAGTTAGCAACAGGCGATTAGTTTAGAAATGCTAGCTAACGGTTAAAAATGCTAATTTGTAGTTTGTATTTAAAAAAGTAAAAGTATTCTGGAAAGGTTTGTTTAAAATCTATGAATTAAAACAAGAATGCAAGTTATTGATTTGGAAACGTTTAGCAAATAAACCTAAAGTGCTAGCGTAAGAATGACAAGGCTAAAGCTAACGTAATTAGCTGCAGCGAGCAGTAAACAGACCCACTTGCAAATGTTAAACAGTTTAACTTAATAATTCAGAGTACAAGCTAAAACCCTGATTTTTTTAAGATCCACTTTAAGGACAGAAAATCAACATTAATATTCACAGTTAGTTTTCTCCCGCCACAAATCCAACAAGTCTATTTTACATAAAAACAGACGGAACCAGGCTAGCAAACAAAGGCAACTTCTCCCCGTCACAAATACACAACTACTAGTAGAGCTAAAAACATTAAATAGTAACAAACAATAAATAAATTAAGACAAGTCCCTTCACTAAGGTATAACAGAATCATAAAAATGTACTTTGGTGTGAGAGTGCAAATATCAGAAAGCAATTCTTCCATGTGAAAAAAAAAAAAGGTTAAGGGTCATAAACATCCTGATGCATGCTCAATAATCCAGGTAGAAAAATCCAGCAAAGTTCAGTCAGGTCCTCTGGACGGATAAAAAAATAAAATAATTTTAATTGTTGAAACGTTGCGTGTTTTATTCAAGACTTCATCAAACTAGGTCTGTCACAATAACAAATTTTGCTGGGTGATTAATTGTCTCAGAAATTATTGCGATAAACGATAATATTGGCCCTCATTCACGAACCGTTCGTACGCACAGATTTGTTCTTAAACTGTGCGTACGAGTGATTTAGGATCATTTGCGGCATTCAAGAATGTTTTCGTATCCTACGATTTTTTTCAGATACGAACAAAATTTACGAGTGGTCCGGACCTGTCGTATATTTTAGGAGCGTCAGTCTGCTGTCATCCAGACGGAATTTCTCCACTAATAACTTCATATTTCGTTATTTAGAAAATATTTAGAGTTTAAAAAAGTCACGCACCACAATTGGTCTTGACAATAGGTTCTGTTTGAAGTCGAATTATATTTTTAAATGTAATAATGACTAACGGATTAAAGTATTTAAATTAAAATCAATTTGTTATCAATGCCGTTTTCTAACACTACAATATTAATATGAAGATCTCAAACTAAAACCAACTTAAATTATGAATTAATTTAAGTTTAATTTGTCTCGGTAACGCAGACTTCGGTAACGCAGACTTTAGGTTGACCTCCTCCTGCCGCATTCATAGCTGTCAAATAGCTCAATCAGTAAAGCGTTGCGTCGCAGTGCAGAACTTTATGGGTTCGAGTCCCACATGGGACGTTTTTTTTTCTCCTTTTAATTCATTCCAGATTTAAAAAACACAAGAAAACTATTTACAATACAACAAGAAATGAAGCATAAAGTCTTTTTAATCTGGAATGAATAAATAATCTAAAGAAGGAAGGAAAAAAAAATAGGCATACCTTGTGGGATTCGAACCCACAAAATCTTGATAACAGTGCAACGTTTTAACCAGTTAGCCACCAGTACACGTGTATATTTTAAGGTCCACATTTCTTATAAACAAACATTCTTTGGCATTAGTTGGTCATTTATTCCCATGAGTGACGCTGCTAATAAGGACAGATTTACTTTTCTCGATCAAGGAGAGCAGAACTTCAATCTCCGCACCGGTAGAGTTCTCCTTTTTTACTTTTCGCTGTCATTTTATGCACGAACACGTTTTGCCTCCGAGGCAGGAAACGTAGCCTTATATGGTGTTTTGAGGGGTGGGAATTATGTAAATGACCTCTCGCGTGCACGCGCAGCTGTTTAGAACAGGTGGGATTCATCATATTTACGCAACCCATTTACACACGTTTCCTCAGGATAGAAGACTTTGTTGAATCTGACGTGGCATGTTCGTACGAACGCTTCGTACGAACAAAAGTAGGAGAAATTTAGGATAAAAATACGAACATTTTCGTGAATGAGGGCCATTGTTTGAAATTTGACAATAATTAGTAATTATTGT
Source organism: Garcialebias charrua (assembly GCA_038048925.1). Taxonomy (NCBI): domain Eukaryota; kingdom Metazoa; phylum Chordata; class Actinopteri; order Cyprinodontiformes; family Rivulidae; genus Garcialebias; species Garcialebias charrua. The sequence goes on from JBBPBX010079230.1 coordinate 14,536, forward strand.
CAAATTTGAGAAATGTTTTTGTTTTGCATGTAGTACCTTTTATTGACCACTGGATGGCAGACTGTTTGAACCGTAGGACGGATAGTGAGGGAGCGAGTAGCGTGTCTCTTTCAGAAAAATGGGAGGGAGGCCCCTTGACATGGCATGGGCTGTCTCTCTTCGGTTGTCAAAATGGCGGACGCCCGGTGTGGTTTGAGCTCTTTAGCATTTTTCCCACAAAGCTTTTAATAAAAAGATCAGTAAACAAGTTCTCAGCTTCTTTTTGCAGAGAAAAACAACTTTTTAGACGAAGGCACGAGTTTCAACTATGAATTTTGGAGCTTCGACCAACGTCACCAACAAACTGGTTGATCCACTATGAGAAAGCGCTGTTTATAAAACTGAGCTTGTTGCAGCTCCTCAGACTGAAGAAGTCTTTTGGATAAAAGATGAAACGTTTCAACAATTTAAAAACAATTACCGGTATACATATTTTTTGAATCTGTCCAGAGGAACTGACTTACATCCCTTCATGCCCATCGGTCTATTTTATTCATCTTTAATTTCAATTGTAACTGTAATAGTTTTGATTAGTAAGACGTCAAAGTTTTGGACTTTAACTAAATACAGTATTGAAAAAAATTAATAAATAGGAGTAAAAACTTAATAAAATGTACCATCTTCTGCTTGAGGGTAACAAACTCTTAGTATGTCACGGCTGTTTGTATCAACTTGGGATTGTTAGGTTGATGAACGTTTGACTATTTTTTGGTTTCTTGTAAAACCAAAAGTCTTAGTGATTAAAATTTAAAGCAATATTTTGTGGTTTGGATGATAATGTTGCGCTCAAGTGGCTGATCTGAAACTAAAACTAAAAAGATAAATTATCTTTTGCCGTTTGTATCAGTTTATATCAGTTTATATTAGTTGGTTTGAGTTGGTACATCAGCTCCTTTCAACAGTAAATTTTTTTTTCAATACATTATACTTAAAAATGAATTGTAAATTTAAAGTTTTTTTTTTTTACATCTCACAGAAATCTTTCTTTAAGGTTTACCTGAGGATATTTTGTCAAATCCATTTTAAGTCCATGCACTTCCTCTGTTTATTTTCCACCTACTATTTTCTCTTACATCATTTAATCCAATTGATACTCCATCACTTACATTTGATTTAAAATCTGCTACAAAGTCACACTTTTTGAAAGTACTTGTATTTTAACATACTTTAACATATTTATATCATATTTTATCGAGAAATAAGCCTTTTCAAGAGAAAAAAAAAAGGAACTGTGTGAACTTCAAATTCAACTTCTTGTAGCTTGAATAATTAATTTCAGCATGCAGATGCAAATTATTATAAATATGGATGCTGGGTTTTACATAGTGAAGCATTTAGGTGTAGTTATTGGCCTTTTGCTTCTTGAATTTATGACTTTTTTGTAGGGATCCACAATATTATCTGCATGGTATCGGCATATATTAACGATAAAGTTAAATATCGGACACCGGCCAATCCATCAAAAATAACTAATCGATATAAAAGGTGCACACACACACGTGTATATAAGGTGCTGACTTTGTATGACAACCCAGTGACAAGGATGCCTGCAGCACCAACACAACGTTATGACATCATTCACATTGTTAAGTTTAGCTTTGTGAAAATTTACAAATTTGCACTGTTCCAGAGTTGTCGTTAGAGAGTAAATGTCATGAATGAATTTGACATGAAACATAATTCAAGTTGAAGTGTTGCATCATTTTCAGCCACTTTTTGTGCAACTGCATTTGGCCAAACTGACAATGACCATGCAGAATAAGGTCATACTTTAATTCCACAGCAGAGAAAACTTAGTCTCTGTAAGTGAGTCTAGGGGGAAAAAATATCGGTATTGGTATCAGTTATCGACCAAATAAGTT
>JBBPBX010079231.1:0-10499 GCA_038048925.1 Garcialebias charrua
TATATATACTGTACAGTATATTTTTAATAAATAGATAAATGTACAGTACTGTACAGTCACCAAGCACTTAGCCTATCCTAACACAGTTTTTAAAGATGAAGGAGTGAGTGGAATTGTCTCCCTCCTCCCTGCAGGTTCCATTCACATAAAGGGAGACAATTCAACTCATTCCTTCATCTTTAAAAACTGTGTTAGGATAGGCTAAGTGCTTGGTGACAGTACTGTTCATTTATTCATTTACACACACAAAAAAACTTTTTTTGGTGATCCTACTTACGAATTTTCGACATACGAGCGGCCCGTAGGTACGGAACTCGCTCGTAAGTTGGGGACTACCTGTATTTATAAGTTTGTTTGCAAAAACGAACATAGTTGAATGATACAAGATATTTATGTTGAGCCATTTATGAAAAGTTTAAAAATCATGTCAGTGGGTCTTTAAGGTGGTACCGTAGTTTAGATGAAAGGAGCTGTATGTAACTTTTCTAACAATATATTTTTAACATATTTCTTCACTCTGTCACTACCTCCTGACATACTGATTTTAGACAAGTAATCTCTGAAAAAAACTATTGTCCCCTTGCTTCTCTAAAAGCATTTCTAAAAAGCCACAGTGACCCGCCGTTAACCAGCCAATAAAAACAGAGCTTGAATTTGAATTTCAGCAGAGCAAGGTAACAGAGCCATATATGGCTCTGAGGGGGAGGGACCAGAAACGTGTCTCTGTTAAAAATTTTCCTAAGTTCCAGCGTGTTCCAGAAATTACATACTGAACCTTTAAGTGGTAGCTTTGGCATTTTACTGGGCTGATGTGTTATTTGAAACTTGGTCAAAGTTTGTTAAAATATGATGTTAAAGTTTAGGGACGTTTTGACTTCTTAATCATTGACACACACTCATTCATTCAGGATGTGTTCACTTTGAAAGTCTTTAAAATGGTAGTTTAGAGAAAATCATCTCACATATCAGATGTGCCTACTGACTTTGCCATTTTACTGGGCTACTGTTATTTGAATGTGAAAGTTGATGTATGTTGTTAATGTTTATAAAACTGTTTTAAGTAATAAATGCAATTTTGATAAATGCTAGCATTTGGTGTGTTCTGTCATAATCACATTAGTTGAAACAAATTTAGAATTTAAATTATCTAAACTTGAAATGGAAAGTTTTATATTGCATATTAAGTTATTTAAACTCAAAATAGTGAGTTAAAATAATGAACAAATATATGTTTGTTCAACTAACTAAGGAAAGTGCATTATATTGAGGATGATGAATATTTTATTGTTTTAACTTGGAGTATTAAGTTGAAACAACAAGCGATTAACAATTTTCTTCTTCTGATGATGTGTAAAGATTGTTTTATTTAACTTAAAGTAACAAGTTAAGACAGCTAAGGTTAAAAAGTTAAATCAACTTTAACAACTTAAAACCCTATGTTAAGACGACTACAACAATATAGTACTATCAACTTTTAAGACTTTAATTTCTGAGTTGAAATAAAAATAAAATGCTAGTTGAGTTAACATGCATTCTTAAGGCAGCAGGTGAACTTTCATTTGCAAGTTTAACAGACATGAGAATTATTACAGTGTAGTTACAATTTTGCAGAATTTTGTCGTTTTAGATTATTTCTGCAGTCTTTTTTTTTTTAAACTTGTGATCATCTCATTCTTTCATCTTCCTGTCCCCTCTCTCAATAGATTTAAGTCACGCCCCATGACCTTTTGCTCTTCAGCTGACGCATCATTATGACCTCATTAAAAATGGACAGACAACCACTGCCAGAGGGGTAGTTCTCATAATGTAATAATACGGCCTTTTAATTGCCTTGCTCCAGAAATTAGCTGCTACATATTGGTGGGTGGGTTCCTCGCGTTTGTCCCTCCATTTTTTATTCACAGCTTGCTCATTTATTTTTTCTCGTCTCCCCTCTACCTCCTACTCCTCATCCTCACAGTGAGAAAATTCAATAGTTCACACGGACAGGGTTGCATGGAAGTGCATTCATATGATCAGGTAGTGCGTTTTAGGAAACGTAAAGAAAGAAATCTACTCTGAGTTGATTTCCTGACCCTCCGGCCCCTCTTGCACGCTTCTCTCTTTTGTTTTAAACACACACACACACATCACATACACAAACACACACACACTTCTTGATGCCTTACTTGCTCTTCAGCTCAACCCGCTCTGTTTCCCAGGGCGACAAAGCTAATTTGAGGCAGATCTTGCCCTACGGGGTAAACTACCCCCCCCCACCCACACACACATAAAATGTCCTCCTCCACACTCCACCCTAACCACTTTATCTTCACATTTTTCCTGTGAGCTAGCCCCTGACAACCTCAGGTAGCACTGACGCTAACTGATCTAGCCACTTACCATTACCATCTATGCAATTTTACAGCAACAATGCTGAAACCCAGAAGGGCAGAATGAAACAGTCAGTAATGTCCCTAAAAGAGTGTGTTGTAGATTTAGTGTTTAATGGTAGTAGAAAGTCCCTTGTCAAATGGTTGGTGAAAAGACGTTTACCAGTTCATAATTTGGCAACAATATGAACTCAGATAATAAAAATACAAAAGCATGAAAACATTTTACTAACTTCCATGAACAAAAATGCATTTTGAAAAATGAGAAGATAAGAAACATACTTCAGATTATGTTGATTTTGGATTGTGGATCAAATTCAGGGGCGGCACAGTGGCTCAGTTGGTAGAGCTGTTGCCTTTCAGCAAGAAGGTCGCCGGATCAAATCGCGACCGGGGTGCCTTTCTGGGTGGAGTTTGTAAGTTCTCTCCATGCACACGTGGGTTTTCTCTGAGTACTCCAGTTTCCTCCCACAGACCAAAAACATGCATGTTAGGCTGATTTGTAACTCTAAATTGTCCCTAGGTGTGAGTGATAGTGTGAATGGCTGTCTTGTTTGTCTCTATGTGTCCCTGTGATGGAATGGAGACCTGTCCAGGGTGTCCACCACCTCTCACACAGTGACTGCTGGATATGGGCATCAGTAACACCCATGACCAAAAAACAAAACAAGTAATAGATAATGGATGGACGGACGGATCAAATTCCGGAGCGATTTAAGTATCGTTTATGAAAATTTGTTACACACCAATCACCCATCCCAGTATGAACACCTGCCTAATATTGTCATCTGACCAGTCAGAGCACAAACAAAAATCAAAGTGATGTTAGAAATAGTTGCTTTGGACCTCATGCATTGTGTTAGGATTAGGATTGCTTCCCATAGACGCAATCAAATCTCATTGCATCAAAATCTTGACAAGATGAACCTCTAGTTTTTCTGATCATGTTCATTGAGCACTTTCCGAGCAAATTTGGTTCCACCCTCTTCTACAATGCCAGCTAAAGGAGACTGGCCGATAAGCTTGTTCAATTTATGATAGATTCATAACTTATTTAATGGTTGACAGTGTGGATGTAACATTCCTGTAAGCATCAAGATGCAGGTTTTCTAAGAGAATTAACACGATAAGTAGTGTGATCCACTTTACCTGTCAGTAGTCGCTTTGTTATAACTGTCCTGTTTATTTTACTTAATGCTAAACACCACTATTAGACTAGAAAATAATACAAAAGTTTGATTCTTCTATACACTAAAACAGCTGTTTCCCAAAGTAGCAAAAATAATTAATAAAGGGCCACGTTAGTAAATGTTTGCATCCGTTTTCCAAATGAGCCTTATTCACATGTAGAGTTGGCCCTCTTGAATTAAATTCACAGTCTGCACAACAAATGGGGTGGCTGGGGTCTGTCATGTTGATGTATAGATATGCAGCCCTATGTGATATATGTGTGCAAAGCAGGGGAGCAGTAGCAACAAAAGGAAGCTATTTGTTTGCCTGCAAACTCACACAAACACATGTCCCTCAGTTACATACAAACAATGCACATTCCTGAAATGAGCAGGTGAGTTTTATTTCCCAGCGTCTGTATGGTCTCAAACTTATCGCTGGTTCTCTTGCCCTTTTAAAACCAGTTCAGATTTCAAGAGATAGGCTATGTCTCTTTACACTGGCTGTTAAAAAATTTAAGATGCAAAAATGTACACTAGTTTATTTATTTTATGTAACACTTTAAACAGTGTTTACCTTTGTTCATGTCGCTAATGCATTCAGGGAAATAAAAATATACATTTCCACATTACCATGTGAGAATTTCTAGTCAAGGTATGGAATACTGGAGAATATAATGAAAAAAAAAAACATTATAGACTTACTATTCATTAATATTTAGTTCAGTGAAATACCTAGAATCTGCTGAGAGATATTCCCATTATGGTAAAAAAAAAAAAATTAAAAAAGCAAAGGTGAAAAGGTTTTGTCTTCACGTTTCTCAGGTACAGTGAGTGCAGCTTTATTTGAAGTTCAAAATGGGGAGAGCAGGGAGTGGACGTGTAAAAAACTGAATTTCTCTAACTCTAAGCAGGGAATGTAACTTTCTTTATTGCTACAATATCCGAATGACTCACCAAATACTACATTTTTACACAGAGGGAACCCTAAAGAGTGACAACGACGTCTTTAATTTAGTGTTTTAGAGTTTTAGAGTACCGTATTTTCCGGACTATAGGTCGCAGCTTTTTATCATTTTTTCATGGCCTGCGACCTATAGTCAGGTGCGACCTATATATGGCTTTTTATAAAATAAGCTGATTTGTAATCATTTATTAACAAAAATTAAACTGAGACACACTCTTACAATAATGTCAGCTAACAAATATTTAGGTGTTTATCCTGCTAAAATTATTCATTTATTAAAGAAAAGTTCAGCTCAGACACATATTTGCTATAATTTTTTATCAAACAATTAATTGTTTTTAAGTGTTAATCTTCTTAAAAGCCTTGCTGTGCGCTCCTGTGGCAGACATTTGCAGCAGAGCTAAACACGGTCCACATTTTGACGTAGGTGCGACCTATATTCAGGTGCGAACTATATATGGATTTTTCCAATTCTTTGGCAATAATTGGACAATGCGACCTATACTCGGGTGCGACCTATAGTCCGAAAAATACGGTATAATATAATGTTTTCAAGTACCGTAGATAAAAGAAGCATTTTTTTCCCCCAACGTGTCACTTTTTATACACATACTCATAAATAAAATGTCTTGTAGACACTTTATGTACAAGAGGGATGTGGTTTCTGTGTCCATTAGAAGGATGCAGACTGCATCTGTTAACTATGATATTGTTGGAACTGCCAATAATACACGGTACTACAGGGGTGTGTTTGTGTGTGTGTGTGTTTGTGGCCACATACTGTACACAAGATAATACTGGAGGGATGAGATGTAGGTTCTGCTATGTCAGATCAACTGGGAGAACAAATGCTAAGACAGCAGCTTGTTAGGAATGTTAGTGTGTGTGTGTTTGAAAGAAAAACAACAACGAGATGTTTTTAGTTTCACAGTAAAGTAAAAGTTAGCCGGCAGTGATTAAAAGAAGATTTTTAAAGCAGGCTTGAACAGTCTGTTAAAGGTGATCATTTCCTAGTTGACCACAGGCAGCAGGTACGTTTCATTTTAGTGTTGACTGGATATTTGGCGCCGTGATTTAATGGGACAGTGAATGAACGACAGACGGGGGGAAAAGCATCAGAAAGAAAGAGTGTCGTAATACTGAGTGGGAGAAGTGCAGGGAAGTGATGAAGACAGCAATGGATGGAGGGAGACCAGGCAGGCGTCGGCACAAGCACGCTCCCTGACCACTGTAAGGAGGGGGGGGCGCGTAGGCCAGGTCTCCCATCAATTACAACCTTGACCCTTTTCTCCTCTCTCCCTACTCTCACACGCTTTCTGCCTCATTCAACTAACCTCCCCTCTCTGCCTCTCATCCTCCCTTGGTCCCCCTCCTCAGCTCCTATAAATTTATCTCTTTCTCCCCCCTCACCGCTGTCCTTTCCTCCCTTCCCTGAGGCTTCTCCCACCCCCACCCCCTTTATATCTCTATCTACCCTCTTCTTCATCCCTTGCCACTCCTCTACCTCTTTTCATAGTTGGGAGAGCAGTGGGAGTAGAAAGGTCAGAGGTGGGCAGACTGGAGAAAAAGAAAGAAGCAAAAAGCAACATGGGAATGTGAAAATGAGTGAGTGAGTGTATTTAATCAAAGCGGTGAATAGGGCAGATGATCTCCCTTGTTTTCTGGTCTGCTTCATCACTGAACAAGTGCTGGGAGAATCAGTTATTGTCTGCATTTTAATCTCCCTTATGTGAAAAGAAATAAAGGTGTAGCCGGAGTCCAGAGGCAGGCTTTGGACTGCGTTCACTCTTAAGGCAGTACAGGTAGTCCCCGATTTACGAGCGAGATCCGTCACAACGAGGCGCTCGTAAACCGGAAATCTCGTAATTTGGAACGGCCGCCATTTCTCTCGTAAATCCGGAAATCCGCTCGTAAATTGGAACGGTTTTCGCTAGCGCGCCTAAAAACACTCTATTTTCATCTAAAAACTACTTTTGAGTGCATAAAAATGATCGGAAACGTGTGTTTATATGCTTAACTAACTAACTGTAGTGAAAAAACACATGAAAACTCAGTATTTTTTTCGTTTTTTCCAAAAATGTGCAGCTCGTAAGTCTGGAACCTCGCAGATCAGAGCGCTCGTAAATCGGGGACTACCTGTATTTCAGTGGGCTGGGACTGTTCAGAAACTCGTTGGCGACTCACATTTGAGATAAAATTGCATGAAAATAAGTACATTTTGTGTTACAGTTTGACAGTGTTTGTGTGTGCCATGCAACCATGTTCTGCCTGGCTAGCTTTTGAATCTAATGGCCCATTTTTGTGCACACTGTATGCATAACTGAACTCGTGGCTGTGCCAATTTTTTGTTGTCCATCGCCGCCCACCTACCTACCTCGACTCGTTTTGTACGCATCTTAGCAGCTGCCCCCCACATTGATTATTTAATTGTAGGAATACATTTTTGAAACAAAGACAGGCAGATTTGGACCAGCTATTTAATAATTAATAATTATAATCAGTGTGTTAAACCTGGACATTTGCCTTGAACGTTTTTTTATCAGCAGATTTCCCATGCGCGTGTCTAGCACTCCTGAAATAGGTTGGAGACACCCACAGAAAAATTCAGATGGGTTGTAGACATGTTGGGGATGCCTTTGACAACTCTGTGACTAATTAAAGGGAAAATTTGCTACACAATTTTTTTTAAACGTGTTCAAAAGACCCTAAATGTCTGTCAATACTCAAAAAAATCAAAAGATGTTCTGGAGATTCCCTCGTGAAGGCAATTTATTAATAGGTTGCAACCCAGTGAGATTTAAAAAAATATATAAATAATTCTGTGCAGCTTTAAAGTGAAAGAGGAGAATACATGCAATGTTAATCACTTACAATCTGAAGTGTTTCCTAAAGTGGACACTGGTACACTCATACTGTATATTTTTAGGTTTCAATAGGTAAGTAGATCATGGTGTGATAAAAACAATAGTCTATTAAAAAAACAAAAAAAAAACAGAAACAAGTTTAGGAAAGCAACCAGAAGTGTATGACCGAAAAGTCTCATATATTACATATAAACAAGAAAAGAGCCCAGATGGACAAGTGCCAGTGAACTGTTTGTACTGTATCTGCTCGCGTCAGCACTTTGATGGCTGTTTTAAGAAAGTTTATGTATAAATTTATTTGTTATTTAAACAAGTCTAATAATAGAATTATTCTACTGTTGACTAACGTTAACTATAGTGCAGTGAAATACCATACTCATCTGTGCTTTGGAGACATTGGTATGATTGCCTCCTGGATGATTAGGTACCTTTTCTATTGTACTTTTTATTATTTTTATTATATTCATTATCTCTTATGTAAATTGGAGTCTGAGTCTGTAATAAAATCCATCCATCCATCTATCCATCTATCCATATATCCATCTATCATAAACAGAGGAAATGGTTCTATGAAGTTGTCACATGCACTTTGATTTGCAAGAGTACTACACAAATATGTACAGTATGTTGTATTTGTTGTTCATTCATAATACAATTTTACAGTAGTTAGTTATAATTATGGAATTGTTTGTTTCAATATTTCTCTAAAATAGGACTACATTTAGCATTAAACCTTTGCACTCTGTACAAGGCTAGAATTAAAAGTTTTGTAAGTATCACTGACAGGATACAAAAAAAATTTGCTTTTAGGCTGGCACAAGTTATTTGGCCTGGCTTCTTTTAAATCATGTACATCAAACAAGCTTTAAAATATTACATATAAACAAGATAAGAGAAAAATAAGGAAGAGACCTTTTCCCTTACCCTCTCTCAGCATGCCCACGGTCAGACACTTCATAAAGCGGCACGCCTGGCACGATTTGCGTCTCCTCTTGGTGATCTCACACTCGTTGGTGGCTGGACAGCTGTACTCAATGTTGCCTGTGGCACGACATGTTGGAGAAGAACACAGGGACAAGTTTCATTTCAGATAGATACATCAAGAGCCAGACAGACAGGCAGGGAGACAACCTGTGAGACCCCAGAAACTTAAAGCATAAAGATCAGAAAAACTGAGATTTTATGTTGTAACATGAAACAAGACACAAAAACAAAATCCCCATTTTACTCATTACCACCTTCAATTAGAGTATTTGTTGTAACAATTTGGAGCTTATTTAGCTTGTTTGTTCTTTAATCCATTTGCAGTAATAGCTATGCTAAGATCTTAAACAAAAACAAATGTATCTCTTCCTCCCATGCCCATCTGACAGCTACAGTGCCCAAGCAAGCTGATACATCTCCCACTGAAACAGAGTAAACAGTGATTACTATTGACTGCAGCTGTGGAGAGGATGTTTTCTCATTACTGGGTTGATTAGGGAGCTAGTTAGCTTGGGAAAAGGCTAAATGCTCAAACACTTCCTAATGGGAGAAAAGACACTCTTTAATTGCCCTTGTTAGTTAAAGGCTAAACATGCTAAATGGTGAAGGAAGTCTTACACTCTAATAGATGCCACTAATGGGACTAGTTACCTCACATCCAGCCCTTATATGCTGATGATACAGGAGGACCAGATTAATTCTGCTGTTAAGTGGGATACTTCCCTCGCAGTGAGCCTAAATGTGCTAATGACACGGGAGCCGCCTGGCTTAATGGGCACTCAGTAAAAGGCCTTGTTATTTCAAAGAAACAGGTAGGCCCTCATTGATGAAAATGAAGAGCCATTTTGAGAGAAAGCAGTACTAAAATCAAATGCAATATGTTGTACAATAAAAATGAAGAATTAAATTAATAAAACAATACAAATAAATTTAAAAAAACTGCTTTGTGCTACTGCGGAAGCAAGTTCAGGATGGAAGTAAACATTTTAAAAACTGATATTGAAGTGAAAAAAAAAAAAGACCGGAATTATATTTAAAGAAACTTTTCTTTACAGTACACCAAACTAACACTTCAAACTGCACATGTACCACCCTGTAATACCGGTATGCTTGTGAAAAGTGCATTTTGTTTACCTAAATTACAGTTGCACTTAGAAAAGTATAAAAATGTGGAACCTACTGTATGTGTCACTTAGCCGTATAGTTTCTGTATGCTCAGACTTAAACACCACTCTTCATAGCATGGAAATAGTTTGGAAATCAAGTGCTTCAATATCTGATCTTTAATGTTCCCTTTGCATGCATGTGAGCACTTTGAGATTTTCATTAATGAAAAGTGCGTTATAAATTGAATTCATTATTATTATTATTATTATTATGTGTGTGTGTGTGTACCTTTCCATCTTGTGAGTCTAATGGTACACTGTGGCAAACCAAAGCAGATCTGATTTTGAAGACTGTGTATGTGAAAAAGAGGGAGATATAGGAGGGCTTTAAATCCTCTGCAATTTATTTTGAGGTGTGTGCATATGTCCACTTGCTGCATGACAATTGATCTCCATTGTGCAGACCGTGTCATGTGAATTTGCTATCTAGTCCCACCATGCTCATGCTGTATTTTCTTCTTTCTTTCTAAACTTAAACCTTTTCTATCCACTTCTGACACGGTTTGGGATGTTAAAAGAGAGCGGTGGAACAAATGAAGCAGACAGATTTGAACTAAATACATTAAGCTGTTGCCTCAGGATTTCAATCAACACTCTAGATAAAAATATAAATATGTGCATACTGTGGGAAGTTTACTACTGACAAATTTGTTTATTACATACAGTTTTCATCCTTTACCTTCAACTTTCCTTCTCTCTTGTACGTTTGCCCTAGTGTACTTTTTATTTTCACTGTTGTTTTCTCTCTTTTTCTTTCATTGCCCCATTTTTTGCCCTCTTCCACTTCCCCCTTTGTCCCTCTTTCTCAATAAGGTAGTGATAGATGCAGGTTGTCAGGTGTCACTGGACTGATGCCACAGAAACAGCAGCTGCCAGAGACACTTCCTCCACGCAGCCACACACACACACACACACACACACAAAGAACGCCAGCTCACACATACTGTTAATTCCTTCCTACATCCAAGTGCCCAGTC
>JBBPBX010079233.1:0-16436 GCA_038048925.1 Garcialebias charrua
TGTCCATCCATCTTTCCTTTATGTGAGATGGATACTTTGGCCAAAAACAATCATGTAATGTTTATTGGTTTACATGTGACAGCAGCTATCATCAAAATGTAGAATTTCCTCTAAATATAAGTATAACTGATCTGTTACAGATGTCATGTGAGCACGTCCAGAGTCAGGAGATCGCAGGTAGCCAGAAGCACGATCAACTTCCTTTAAACACGAATACCAAGGTACATTTTAGTTCTTGTGTTCCTAAACAGAATTACTTGCTACGTGTGGTTTCATCAACCTTAATGTTCAATTAGGTGTGTATAGGAGTGTATTGTGGTTTTTATGGACAGTTGTTTGTTTGGACAGTCATACGCTATAAACAATCAGACAATCAATCAGATAACAGCTCATTACTGTCCTGACAAAACACTGTCCTTAAAAACCACAAAACAGTCACACACACAAACATACACAACTTCAGTTGAACATGTTAGTGCTGGTGAATTTTTGGAAAAAACACAAAAAATACTGAGTTTTTCTGTGTTTTTTCACCACAGTTCGTTAGCTAAACGTGGACACACGTTTCTGATCATTTTTATGCATTCGTAAGCAGTTTTTTTCAACTCCACAGTGTAACTCTTACCTAATTTAATATATTGCACACAAAACATTAAGGTTTACTGAGGGGCTGCATGGGCTCCATGAGCAAGACATCTAATCCATGTGTTTACATCATGGGAAAAACATGTAACAAAATAAAATTTTAATTTTGATTTTTATGAGTTTCCCTCGGACTGTAATCTTATAAATACTTTGTTTAAAGTTCTGATGAATGTTGACTTGCCCATATACTAAATACATGATTTTTTTCTGTGTCCTCCATGTTTTCTAGAGAAAAAGTCAAGCAAGTCTAGGATCCAGAAGAATGGCAAAGAAAAAGTGGTCAAATGGTGAAGTAGCTGATGTAATGCGTAATTTCCGAAATCACATAAGTGAAGGAAAACTGACCAGAAAGAATTAATGCAACCACTGTAAGAAGGTTGAGGGCCCTATGTTGGCTCAAAGAACAGTTCAAAATATGAGACTTTGTGAGAAACCGGGGAATAACTGAAAAGAGATAAAAACAGAAACAAAACTTACAGATTTTTTAATGTATCTAAAAATCTACGTCTGGCCTCTGGACATTTAAAAAACAAAACAAAAACGTAGAAATGTTTAGTCTTTCGTTGCATAGGTACCAGGTACATACCAGTTAAGTACAGGATAACATGTCACTTCATACTATAGCCTGGTACAAAACGTAGAAATGTTTAGTCTTTCGTTGCATAGGTACCAGGTACATACCAGTTAAGTACAGGATAACATGTCACTTCATACTATAGCCTGGTACAAAATATACATACCGGTTATATAACCAGTATGCTACCAGTATCTGGTATGTACCCATCTGTATTATGTATTAATATTGTATAAATCTGTGTAACACTTTTAAATACTTTATTTATTTATTTTATCTAAAAAAGCTAAGTCTGGTCCTCTGGACATTCAAAAAAATAAAACAAAACGAAGCAAAAGTTTCGTCTTTCGTCCGAAAGCCTTCTTCAGTCTGAGTTGCTGTATTCAGCTCAGTCTTATAAATAGCACCCTCCCACAGTGGATCAACCAGTTGGCTGATGACAGCCGAAACCAGTTGCTCACATGATCAAGGAGGACCATCAGCCTAACGATGGATCGTTAGCACCCTGATGGTTGTTTGCTATTCACAGAGGGCTTAGTGATACTAGCAATCATAGAGGGGGACAGTTGAACCCGGAGGCCTCCACCCCCGTTTAACAATGGACGTTTCTTTTCACTTCAGCTCTCAGCTCCTCCTCTGTGGCTCTGACTGTGTCCGAAAGAGCTGCCATCTCTCTGCTCAGAGCCTCCATATTCTCAATCAGTCCACTCTTCTGCTCCTCTTCCTCCCTCAGAGCAGCCAGCCTGGCCTCCTCTTCCTCTGTTAGAAACTGGTGAAGCTTCTTAAACTGCTTCTTAATCTGCCTCTTTGTGAGTCGAGCCTGGACCTTCACATGTTCTGCTGTCTGATCAAACTCAGACTGAACTTTCTTCTTGACCTCCTGCTTCTCCTTCAGTGGTTTCATAGATCTCAGCAGATCCTCTTTGAGTTCCGTTGCAGCTTCATCGATGGGTCTGAACCTGTGGTCGGTGTGTTTCTTCGAGTCTCTGCAGACGATATAAATTAAGGAGGACCACTTTTTTTATTTAGAGATAAATAATAACACTATTAATAAAATCAATAATGAACAAATAATACTTCAGCTCTCAGCTCCTCCTCTGTGGCTCTGACTGTGTCCGAAAGAGCTGCCATCTCTCTGCTCATAGCCTCCATATTCTCAATCAGTCCACTCTTCTGCTCCTCTTCCTCCCTCAGAGCAGCCAGCCTGGCCTCCTCTTCCTCTGTTAGAAACTGGTGAAGCTTCTTAAACTGCTTCTTAATCTGCGTCTTTGTGAGTCGAGCCTGGACCTTCACATGTTCTGCTGTCTGATCAAACTCAGACTGAACTTTCTTCTTGACCTCCTGCTTCTCCTTCAGTGGTTTCATGGATCTCAGCAGATCCTCTCTGAGTTCCGCTGCAGCTTCATCGATGGGTCTGAACCTGTGGTCGGTGTGTTTCTTCGAGTCTCTGCAGACGATATAAATTAAGGAGGACCACTTTTTTTATTTAGAGATAAATAATAACACTATTAATAAAATCAATAATGAACAAATAACACTTCAGCTCTCAGCTCCTCCTCTGTGGCTCTGACTGTGTCCGAAAGAGCTGCCATCTCTCTGCTTAGAGCCTCCATATTCTCAATCAGTCCACTCTTCTGCTCCTCTTCCTCCCTCAGAGTAGCCAGCCTGGCCTCCTCTTCCTCTGTTAGAAACTGGTGAAGCTTCTTAAACTGCTTCTTAATCTGCCTCTTTGTGAGTCGAGCCTGGACCTTCACATGTTCTGCTGTCTGATCAAACTCAGACTGAACTTTCTTCTTGACCTCCTGCTTCTCCTTCAGTGGTTTCATAGATCTCAGCAGATCCTCTTTGAGTTCCGTTGCAGCTTCATCGATGGGTCTGAACCTGTGGTCGGTGTGTTTCTTCGAGTCTCTGCAGACGATATAAATTAAGGAGGACCACTTTTTTTTATTTAGAGATAAATAATAACACTATTAATAAAATCAATAATGAACAAATAATACTTCAGCTCTCAGCTCCTCCTCTGTGGCTCTGACTGTGTCCGAAAGAGCTGCCATCTCTCTGCTCATAGCCTCCATATTCTCAATCAGTCCACTCTTCTGCTCCTCTTCCTCCCTCAGAGCAGCCAGCCTGGCCTCCTCTTCCTCTGTTAGAAACTGGTGAAGCTTCTTAAACTGCTTCTTAATCTGCGTCTTTGTGAGTCGAGCCTGGACCTTCACATGTTCTGCTGTCTGATCAAACTCAGACTGAACTTTCTTCTTGACCTCCTGCTTCTCCTTCAGTGGTTTCATGGATCTCAGCAGATCCTCTCTGAGTTCCGCTGCAGCTTCATCGATGGGTCTGAACCTGTGGTCGGTGTGTTTCTTCGAGTCTCTGCAGACGATATAAATTAAGGAGGACCACTTTTTTTTATTTAGAGATAAATAATAACACTATTAATAAAATCAATAATGAACAAATAACACTTCAGCTCTCAGCTCCTCCTCTGTGGCTCTGACTGTGTCCGAAAGAGCTGCCATCTCTCTGCTCATAGCCTCCATATTCTCAATCAGTCCACTCTTCTGCTCCTCTTCCTCCCTCAGAGCAGCCAGCCTGGCCTCCTCTTCCTCTGTTAGAAACTGGTGAAGCTTCTTAAACTGCTTCTTAATCTGCGTCTTTGTGAGTCGAGCCTGGACCTTCACATGTTCTGCTGTCTGATCAAACTCAGACTGAACTTTCTTCTTGACCTCCTGCTTCTCCTTCAGTGGTTTCATGGATCTCAGCAGATCCTCTCTGAGTTCCGCTGCAGCTTCATCGATGGGTCTGAACCTGTGGTCGGTGTGTTTCTTCGAGTCTCTGCAGACGATATAAATTAAGGAGGACCACTTTTTTTTATTTAGAGATAAATAATAACACTATTAATAAAATCAATAATGAACAAATAACACTTCAGCTCTCAGCTCCTCCTCTGTGGCTCTGACTGTGTCCGAAAGAGCTGCCATCTCTCTGCTTAGAGCCTCCATATTCTCAATCAGTCCACTCTTCTGCTCCTCTTCCTCCCTCAGAGTAGCCAGCCTGGCCTCCTCTTCCTCTGTTAGAAACTGGTGAAGCTTCTTAAACTGCTTCTTAATCTGCCTCTTTGTGAGTCGAGCCTGGACCTTCACATGTTCTGCTGTCTGATCAAACTCAGACTGAACTTTCTTCTTGACCTC
Source organism: Garcialebias charrua (assembly GCA_038048925.1). Classification (NCBI taxonomy): domain Eukaryota; kingdom Metazoa; phylum Chordata; class Actinopteri; order Cyprinodontiformes; family Rivulidae; genus Garcialebias; species Garcialebias charrua. The sequence continues at coordinate 4,408 of JBBPBX010079233.1, forward strand.
CTGCTTCTCCTTCAGTGGTTTCATAGATCTCAGCAGATCCTCTTTGAGTTCCGTTGCAGCTTCATCGATGGGTCTGAACCTGTGGTCGGTGTGTTTCTTCGAGTCTCTGCAGACGATATAAATTAAGGAGGACCACTTTTTTTTATTTAGAGATAAATAATAACACTATTAATAAAATCAATAATGAACAAATAACACTTCAGCTCTCAGCTCCTCCTCTGTGGCTCTGACTGTGTCCGAAAGAGCTGCCATCTCTCTGCTCATAGCCTCCATATTCTCAATCAGTCCACTCTTCTGCTCCTCTTCCTCCCTCAGAGCAGCCAGCCTGGCCTCCTCTTCCTCTGTTAGAAACTGGTGAAGCTTCTTAAACTGCTTCTTAATCTGCGTCTTTGTGAGTCGAGCCTGGACCTTCACATGTTCTGCTGTCTGATCAAACTCAGACTGAACTTTCTTCTTGACCTCCTGCTTCTCCTTCAGTGGTTTCATGGATCTCAGCAGATCCTCTCTGAGTTCCGCTGCAGCTTCATCGATGGGTCTGAACCTGTGGTCGGTGTGTTTCTTCGAGTCTCTGCAGACGATATAAATTAAGGAGGACCACTTTTTTTTATTTAGAGATAAATAATAACACTATTAATAAAATCAATAATGAACAAATAACACTTCAGCTCTCAGCTCCTCCTCTGTGGCTCTGACTATGTCCGAAAGAGCTGCCATCTCTCTGCTCAGAGCCTCCATATTCTCAATCAGTCCACTCTTCTGCTCCTCTTCCTCCCTCAGAGCAGCCAGCCTGGCCTCCTCTTCCTCTGTTAGAAACTGGTGAAGCTTCTTAAACTGCTTCTTAATCTGCGTCTTTGTGAGTCGAGCCTGGACCTTCACATGTTCTGCTGTCTGATCAAACTCAGACTGAACTTTCTTCTTGACCTCCTGCTTCTCCTTCAGTGGTTTCATGGATCTCAGCAGATCCTCTCTGAGTTCCGCTGCAGCTTCATCGATGGGTCTGAACCTGTGGTCGGTGTGTTTCTTCGAGTCTCTGCAGACGATATAAATAAAGGAGGACCACTTTTTTTATTTAGAGATAAATAATAACACTATTAATAAAATCAATAATGAAGTTATTTCATGAGTGACTGGAATGAAATCCCTACCTTGTCCTGAGAGTAAATTATAGCTTCGATAATGATACTACAGTATCCACTTTGCACTGCGTGCCTGCATAGTTGGTAACAGGAATGCGTTTGCTGGCAGTGGCACTAGCCCATGCAGGAATTGTCCGTTTCACCTTCTTGCTTTTGGATTTCCCATACTTGTAGCCATCCTTCATCCTTAGAAGGAGAACAAAGCAGTGTGTTGAGCACTGGCCAGCCTCGCAGTCCGGGCATTTCACATCTTTCTCATCTTTTTTTTTCTCCCTCCACTCCCTCTTCAGTAGTGTCTTCATTCTTGTCCGTATTCGCGTCACCTGAATTCTCCCCCTCCTCATCTTCGCCTCTTGCAGCTGAAGATGCTGCCTGATCTTAATCAGCAGAGGGCGACTCCTCATCTGAGGCTTCTGGATCGTTCTCTGCAGCCGCGGAGGGTGCCTTCTCCTGAGTTGGAGTCGCTGTTGCATGGCGAATCGGCATAATGGGAGCGTTACCTTCAACTTATCCAGGAAAATGTATGTTTTGAAGAAAAAATCTCTGCACGATCCTTTATTTCGATTCCGCTGTTAACGAGCACCGTCCCGCTTGGATCGTTGGTCCAAACCAACTTGTTTTACGTCTTCTAACGTAGGATCATCCTGATTAGTTCAAGGCTGTCAGAAAGGGAGCCTTCCAAGAAAAAAGTGACTTCCTGTTCTGAGGGAGCGGGGTTTCAGTGACAGCACAACATGACCACAGAGAATTGTTGGGCATCTGACATGGATCACTCATGCCAAGTTTGGTGCAATTCTGTTTTTCATTGTGAAAGTTATAGCGTTTTAAAATGTATGGCGAGAAGCCAAACGTTGAGGCAAGGCCACGTCCCTTCAGCATATATGAAAATACAAGTTTTTGATGAATTTTCACTCACCCACATCTTAAGTGCATATTAACCAAGGTTGAAGTCAGTCGCTCAAAATCCCTAGGAGGAGTGCATTAAAATTCACCATCAATGAAAAGTGAAAAACAGCCAAAAATTACCCTTTGACCCAAAATGGCTGACTTATGGCCGAACAGGTGTCCCTGTGATGGACTGGAGACTTGTAAATGTGTCCTTGTGATGGACTGGAGACTTGTAAATGTGTCCCTGTGATGGACTGATGTGATTTTTATATAACTAGGTCATGGAATCTCTGCAAAAAAATCCTTTGCAAAAGATGACATTCTTTTGGAATATCGAGGTGAACTGATCACCAAGGAGGATGTGAGAGGAAGCATCATGTTTACGATGAATCACAGAAAGTGTTTTTGTTTGAATTCTACTTCGATGGAAAAATATTGTGAGTATGTATGAGTATGTAAGAATAACCTATCATTGTGTCTGACATGACTTATAAAAGGCTATTAATTGTAAGGTAATTTATAGTGCTGGCAAGAGTTTTTTTTTTTTTTAATATGCATTATGCATTTGTAGTGTTGATTCAGCAAACGAGGACAGGTCGCTTGGAAGGCTTGTAAATTATGACCATATAAACCCAAATGCAAAGATGAGGTACATAATTGTAAACAAAAAGCCCTATCTATGTTTGTTTGCAACTAAACCCATCAATGAAGGAGATGAGATCACCTATAATTATGGCGACTCAGAATGGCCATGGAGATGCAAGGTGATTTAAATTTTACTTTTTGAATGTAATCATGCTTAAAAATATTTTTTTAATCATACAGGTTTACAACATGTGTTTCACCACAATATATTTTCAATTATTTCCTACTATGTGATCAAAATCTCAACAGAGATTACATGGAATGTCTTCTGATGTGCAAGATTTTGAGGCACCACCTCCAACAGAGGTTTCAGTTGCTAACAAAACATTCTGTAAGAGCAAAATAAAGGTATGTGCAAGTGCATCGAGGAAGGATAGTTGACACTAAAAAAGTACTCCTTTAAAGAATGTCATTTTTCTATTTTTACTATTTACAGAATAGCCATAAATATGATAAACCAAACAATCGTGTAATGGTTCTTAATTTTTGTGATGTGATGGACTGGAGACCTGTCCAGGTATCCCTGTGATGGACTGGAGACTTGTCCATGTGTCCCTGTGATGGACTGGAGACTTTTCCCTGTGTACCTGTGATGGACTTGAGACCTGTCCAGGTGTCCTTGTGATGGACTGGAGACTTGTCCACATGTCCCTGTGATGGACTGGAGACTTGTCCATGTGTCCTTGTGATGGATTGGAGACTTGTCCCTGTGTACCTGTGATGGACTGGAGACCTGTCCAGGTATCCTTGTGATGGACTGGAGACTTGTCCACATGTCCCTGTGATGGACTGGAGACCTGTCCAGGATGTCCCTGTGATGGACTGGAGACTTGTCCACGTGTCCTTGTGATGGACTGGAGACTTGTCCCTGTATACCTGTGATGGACTGGAGACCTGTCCAGGTATCCCTGTGATGGACTGGAGACTTGTCCATGTGTCCTTGTGATGGACTGGAGACTTTTCCCTGTGTACCTGTGATGGACTTGAGACCTGTCCAGGTGTCCTTGTGATGGACTGGAGACTTGTCCACATGTCCCTGTGATGGACTAGAGACCTGTCCATGTGTCCCTGTGATGGACTGGAGACTTGTCCACGTGTCCCTGTGATGGACTGGTGACTTGTAAATGTGTCCCTGTGATGGACTGGAGACTTGTCCACGTGTCCCTGTGATGGACTGGAGACCTGTCCAGGATGTCCCTGTGATGGACTGGAGACTTGTAAATGTGTCCCTGTGATGGACTGGAGACTTGTAAATGTGTCCCTGTGATGGACTGAAGAGTTGTAAATGTGTCCCTGTGATGGACTGGAGACCTGTCCAGGTGTCCCTGTGATTGACTGGAGACTTGTCCACATGTCCCTGTGATGGACTGGAGACTTGTCCATGTGTCCTTGTGATGGACTGGAGACTTGTCCCTGTGTACCTGTGATGGACTGGAGACCTGTCCAGGTATCCCTGTGATGGACTGGAGACTTGTCCATCTGTCCTTGTGATGGACTGGAGACTTGTCCCTGTGTACCTGTGATGGACTGGAGACCTGTCCAGGTATCCCTTTGATGGACTGGAGACTTGTCCATGTGTCCTTGTGATGGACTGGAGACTTGTCCACATGTCCCTGTGATGGACTGGAGACTTGTCCATGTGTCCTTGTGATGGATTGGAGACTTGTCCCTGTGTACCTGTGATGGACTGGAGACCTGTCCAGGTATCCTTGTGATGGACTGGAGACTTGTCCACATGTCCCTGTGATGGACTGGAGACCTGTCCAGGATGTCCCTGTGATGGACTGGAGACTTGTCCACGTGTCCTTGTGATGGACTGGAGACTTGTCCCTGTATACCTGTGATGGACTGGAGACCTGTCCAGGTATCCCTGTGATGGACTGGAGACTTGTCCATGTGTCCTTGTGATGGACTGGAGACTTTTCCCTGTGTACCTGTGATGGACTTGAGACCTGTCCAGGTGTCCTTGTGATGGACTGGAGACTTGTCCACATGTCCCTGTGATGGACTAGAGACCTGTCCATGTGTCCCTGTGATGGACTGGAGACTTGTCCACGTGTCCCTGTGATGGACTGGAGACTTGTCCACGTGTCCCTGTGATGGACTGGAGACCTGTCCAGGATGTCCCTGTGATGGACTGGAGACTTGTAAATGTGTCCCTGTGATGGACTGGAGACTTGTAAATGTGTCCCTGTGATGGACTGGAGACCTGTCCAGGTGTCCCTGTGATGGACTGGAGACTTGTCCACGTGTCCCTGTGATGGACTGGTGACTTGTAAATGTGTCCCTGTGATGGACTGGAGACTTGTCCATGTGTCCCTGTGATGGACTGGAGACCTGTCCAGGATGTCCCTGTGATGGACTGGAGACTTGTAAATGTGTCCCTGTGATGGACTGGAGACTTGTAAATGTGTCCCTGTGATGGACTGGAGACTTGTAAATGTGTCCCTGTGATGGACTGGAGACTTGCAAGGGAACCGGACTTGTGATCTGAAGGACCCTGGTTCGAGTTCGAACCCCGGCCACTACACACCTTGGGGTGTCTATGAGTGCATACCTATTTCCCCAGCTCCCCGGGCGCTCACTACGGCTGCTCACTGCACCACTTGGTGGTGGTTGGGTTAAATGCAGAGAACAATTTTGTCTGTCAAGTATGGGAAACATACACAGATGACAAAAATGTGTAATTTATATATTTTAATTTATAAATGTGTCCCTGTGATGGACTGGAGACTTGTAAATGTGTCCCTGTGATGGACTGGAGACCTGTCCAGGTGTCCCTGTGATGGACTGGATACTTGTCCATGTGTCCCTGTGATGGACTGGAGACCTGTCCATGTGTCCCTGTGATGGACTGGAGACTTGTCCCTGTGTACCTGTGATGGACTTGAGACCTGTCCAGGTGTCCTTGTGATGGACTGGAGACTTGTCCACATGTCCCTGTGATGGACTGGAGACTTGTCCACGTGTCCTTGTGATGGACTGGAGACTTGTCCATGTGTCCTTGTGATGGACTGGAGACTTGTCCCTGTTTACCTGTGATGGACTTGAGACCTGTCCAGGTGTCCTTGTGATGGACTGGAGACTTGTCCACATGTCCCTGTGATGGACTGGAGACCTGTCCATGTGTCCCTGTGATGGACTGGAGACTTGTCCACGTGTCCCTGTGATGGACTGGTGACTTGTAAATGTGTCCCTGTGATGGACTGGAGACTTGTCCACGTGTCCCTGTGATGGACTGGAGACCTGTCCAGGATGTCCCTGTGATGGACTGGAGACTTGTAAATGTGTCCCTGTGATGGACTGGAGACTTGTAAATGTGTCCCTGTGATGGACTGAAGAGTTGTAAATGTGTCCCTGTGATGGACTGGAGACCTGTCCAGGTGTCCCTGTGATTGACTGGAGACTTGTCCACATGTCCCTGTGATGGACTGGAGACTTGTCCATGTGTCCTTGTGATGGACTGGAGACTTGTCCCTGTGTACCTGTGATGGACTGGAGACCTGTCCAGGTATCCCTGTGATGGACTGGAGACTTGTCCATCTGTCCTTGTGATGGACTGGAGACTTGTCCCTGTGTACCTGTGATGGACTGGAGACCTGTCCAGGTATCCCTTTGATGGACTGGAGACTTGTCCATGTGTCCTTGTGATGGACTGGAGACTTGTCCACATGTCCCTGTGATGGACTGGAGACTTGTCCATGTGTCCTTGTGATGGACTGGAGACTTGTCCCTGTGTACCTGTGATGGACTGGAGACCTGTCCAGGTATCCCTGTGATAGACTGGAGACTTGTCCACGTGTCCTTGTGATGGACTGGAGACTTGTCCCTGTGTACCTGTGATGGACTGGAGACTTGTCCAGATGTCCCTGTGTCCCCCTTCAGTGTAGCCAGTCCAAAGTTGGACAGATTCTGGAAAAAGGAGCAATACCTGATCCTAATATGTCAGACACAAGTTTCCCTGTTTTTCCCAGCACGTCAAAATGGTGCTTTCCTCCTGACACAAGTAATATTGGAGAAAGCGCATTTAAAACATCAGGCCAAGCCACTTCTACCACATACTCAAAGGATAAACCAGACAGAAAAGATGAGCTTCTCAAACAGGAATCCTCAAAGCAGATTACATGTCTACAAAACTTCTGTTATGTTTGTGGTAAGCCACAAACTAAAATTTCACGCCATTTGCAAACACACCAGACGCATCCTGAAATTATCCAACTGTTTTCCCTTCACAAGGATTCTAAAGAGCGCAAAGTTTTATTAGAAAAATTGAGGAACAGGGGAATTCACAAGCATAACAATGCAGTTTTACAAGGTGGACAAGGGCCCTTGAAAGTGAAGAGAAAGACAAAAGCTAAGGCCGTAGATGGAACATTTATTCACTGTATCTACTGTGAAGGAATGTACGTTCAAAAGCAACTATGGAGACATGTCCGTAGATGCCCTTGTAAGCCAGAAAATATGGATATGGATAATCCACCTGGAAGAGCCAAAGTGCTGAGTTTGGCTTTGGCTAAAGAGTCTGCATTCTATCATGAAATCTGAAGTGGTGTTTGTAAGATCATTAAAAGTATGAAACCCGACGATGTTACCTCAGCTGTGAGAAATGACCTGTGTATTATTCAGTTTGCTCAGTCACTCCACAACAGACATGGACAAGACCCCTCAAAATACGACTACATGCGACAAAAGCTTCATGAAGTTGGCCGTTTGTTGATATGTCTGCGCACAAAATATGCAATACATAACCTAGAGGATGCTGTGAAACCTGCTAACTTCCAGAGAGTTGTGCAAGCAGTAAAGACTGTGTCAGGCTTTGATGAAGAAACACGTTCATACAAAAAAACAAGCCTTGCCATAAAACTGGGACATACACTGAACAAAATCTGTAACCTTGTTCATTGCCGAGCACTCATGGCAGAAGATGAACAACTGATGAAGTCGTCAGACGCATTCAAAAAACTGTGCTCATCAAAATGGTCAGAGATGGTGTCTCATAGTGCCCTTAGCACTTAAAATCATGCCAAATACAATAGGCCATTAACATTACCATTCACTGAAGATGTTAAGCTTCTGCATCAGCATCTGAATAAATCAGGAGAAAATGCCTTTAACACCTTGAAAGATGAAGCCAGCCCCCAGACTTATGCAGAACTTGCAAAAGTTACACTTGCATAGGTCATTGTGTTCAATCGTAGACGAGCAGGAGAGGTTTCAAAGATGCACCTACGAAGTTTTATGGAGCGTGACACCACCAAGCTCCATGATGATGTTGCCATGGGTTTGTCAACGGTTGAACAGAAGCTCTGCAGCCATTTCACTCGGGTTGAAATCATTGTGAAAAGAGGCCGAAAGGTTGCAGTTTTACTCGCACCAAATGTGGTGGATGCACTGACTTTATTGGCAAGTAAGAGAGAGACATGTGTTGTTTTACAAACAAACTTATTTCTATTTGCAAGACCTAAATCAATGAGTCACTACAGAGGACAGGACAGTCTGCGTGTTCATGCAAGCCAGTGTGGAGCATAGCACCCAGAGTTCCTCAGGTCAACACAACTACGGAAACATGTAGCCACGCTCTCACAAGTCTTGAACTTAAAAAACAATGAACTTGACCAGGTTGCAGACTTCTTGGGCCATGACATCCGTGTTCACAGGGAATTTTACAGATTACCAGCTCCCCCAACACAACTGGCAAAGATATCCAAGCTACAGGTTGAAAAAAATATGGAGGAACTTTTTTTTTAAATAAAGTATTTAAAAGTGTAACACAGATTTATACAATATTAATACATAATACAGAAAGGTACATACCCCAGATACTGGTAGCATACTGGTTATTTAACCAGTATGTATATTTTGTACCAGACTATTCTATAAAATGACATGTTATCTTGTACTCAATTGGTATGTACCTGGTACCTATGCAACCTGGCTTTATAATGAAATGACTAATAACCTAGTTGCCTGGTATGTACCGAGGTCTTTGTTACAATCAAAAAAATGTGTTCAATAAAAAAACAACTGGACTTTTATTTGTAGCAGAAGACGTTTCGCCCTTCATCCAAAAGGCTTTCTCAATTCTAAGAGAAGAGACCTGTCCAGGTGTCCCTGTGATGGACTGGAGACTTGTTATTATTATAACTTGTCAGTTATTATTATTATTATTATTATTATTATTATTATTATTATTATTATTATTATTATTATTATTATATTACTTAAAAATGTGTTCCTGTGATGGACTGGAGACCTGTCCAGGTGTCCCTATGATGGACTGGAGACTTGTCCACGTGTCCCTGTGATGGACTGGTGACTTGTAAATGTGTCCCTGTGATGGACTGGAGACTTGTAAATGTGTCCCTGTGATAGACTGAGACTTGTCCAGATGTCTCTGTGTCCCCCTTCAATGTAGCCAGTCCAAAGTTGGACAGATTCTGGAAAAAGCAGCAATATCTGATCCTAATATGTCAGACACAAGTTTCCCTGTTTTTCCCAGCACTTCAAAATGTTGCTTTTCTCCTGACACAAGGAATATTGGAGAAAACACATTTAAAACATAAGGCAAAGCAGTCTGCATTCTATCATGAAATCTCAAGTGGAGTTTGCTATTTATGAGACTGAGCTGAATGCAGCACCTCAGACTGAGGAAGTCTTTATTTAGGGCCTTGTCATCAAATTTATCAGTGAACTTAAAAGGTATGTGGAGCTTTATTAGTGTTAACAAAAAATACAATTTTTCCTATTTATATAACTAGGTTGAGGAATCTTAGCAAATAAATCCTTTGCAAAATATGACTTTCTTTTGGAATATCGAGGTGAACTGATCACCAAGGAGGAATGTGAGAGGAAGCAACAGGTTTGCAATGAATCGATGAAAGTGTTTTTGTTTGAATTGTACTTTGATGTAAAAACTGTAAAAAAAACTTTGTCGAGGAAGTCTTCTTTTATAAGACTGAGCTGAACATAGCATGTAAGACTGAGGAAGTCATTCGTCCGAAACACGTCTTCAGTCTGAGGTGCTGCATTCAGCTCAGTCTTATAAATAGCACCCTCTCACAGTGGATCAACCAGTTTGCAGGTCCTCCTTGATCATGAGAGCAGCTGGTTTTGGCTGTTCAGCAAACTCGTTGATCCACTGTGAGAGGGTGCTATTTATAAGACTGAGCTGAATGCAGTACCTCAGACTGAGGAAGTATTTATTTATAAGACTGAGCTGAGTACAGCATCCAAGACTGTGGAAGTCATTTGTCCGAAAGGTTTCCTCAATCTGAGATGTTGCATTCAGCTCAGTCTTATAAATAGCACCCTCTCACAGTGGATCAACCAATTTGCTGATGACAGCCAAAACCAGCTGCTCTCATGATCAAGGAGGACCTGCAAACTGGTTGATCCACTGTGAGAGGGTGCTATTTATGAGACTAAGCTGAATGCAGCACCTCACACTGAGGAAATCTTTATTTATAATACTGAGTTGAATACATTATCTCCAGACTTGGACAAAAGACTAAACATTTCCAGTTTTTTTTTTTTGCTTTTCTTTGTGTTGTTTTTTTGAATGTCCTGAGGACCAGACTTAGCTTTTTTGATTATTCTACTAGAATTATTGAGCATTCATCAGGGTATTTTAATTTTAGTATGTGTCTTGTTCAACAAGCTTTCTAGTGTTTTATGTTTTCATGTAACAAATGTGATGCCCTGTGATAAACTTGCGAACCGTGAAAGGTGCACCCCGCCCCTTGCCCTATGATTGCTGGATATGGGCACCGGCGACCCCCGTGACCCAAAATGGAAGAAACGGGTAAAGATAATGGATGGATGTAGAAAATGGGCAATGTTTAGGCTGATGGTCCTCCTTGATCATGTGAGCAGCTGGTTTTGGCTGTCATCAGGAAGTCTTTATTTATAAGACTCAGCTGAATACAACATCTCAGACTAAGGAAGTCTTTATAAGACTGAGCTGAATACAGCATCTCAGACTGAGGATGTCTTTCGTCACTCGTAAGTTAGGGATAACCTGTACTTTACAGTGGGTTGTGGTGAACCGTGTAAAAAAAGTACAATTTTGTTTTAGAAATATGTACAAGTTTATAATGTTAATGTTTTATAATATGTAAATATGTCATCTCAGACTGAGGAACTCTTTCATCGCTCGTAAGTCGGGGATCACCTGTACTTTACAGTGGGTTGTGGTGAACCGTGTAAAAAAAGTACAATTTTGTTTTAGAAATATGTACAAGTTTGTAATGTTAATGTTTTATAATATGTAAATATGTCATCTCAGACTGAGGAACTCTTTCGTCGCTCGTAAGTCGGGGATCACCTGTACTTTACAGTGGGTTGTGGTGAACCCTGTAAAAAAAGTACAATTTTGTTTTAGAAATATGTACAAGTTTGTAATGTTAATGTTTTATAATATGTAAATATGTCATCTCAGAAGTCTTTCATCGCTCATAAGTCAGGGATCACCTGTACTTTACATTGGGTTGTGATTAACCCTGCAGAAAAAGTAAAATTTTGTTTTAGAAATATGTACAAGTTTGTAATGTTAATGTTTTATAAAATGTAAATATGTCATCTCAGACTGAGGAACTCTTTCGTCGCTCGTAAGTCGGGGATCCCCTGTACTTTACATTAGGTTGTGATTAACCCTGCAGAAAAAGTAAAATTTTGTTTTAGAAATATGTATATAATGTTAATATGTTTTATAATAATGTAAATATGTCAACAGAATTTAAGTTTTTATTTTATTTTATTTGAAACATTTAAGTTTTATTTTATTTTAAACATTTGAAGATTTGTTAGTGAATATAAATAAAGTATGTGCCTAATTTGTTTAATAAAATCAGTTCAAAAAACTGTTCTCCTAATGCAGTGTCCTGTCACATTTGTGTGTTTTATGTTAATTTTATGTTAAGTAGGCGGAGTTTAAATGTCCCTTTAAAGACCCCATAATGCATGTTTGTCCTCCTGTCACATTTGTGTGTTTTATGTTAATTTTATGTTAAGTAGGCGGAGTTTAAATGTCCCTTTAAAGACCCCATAATGCATGTTTGTCCTCATAAACCACATTTTTTGACGTCCTTGTAAACCACACTGGAGTCTGGGTGGTAAAACGTGCTGTGAAGCTCCTATCGGAAAGCTAAAGTGACCCAAATTTTTTTCAAAATTTTTAGAGTGCTCTGAGCTTGGTCCCAGGTCGCTAGGACCTCGGGAAGGGGTAGACCCCGTATTACACCTTCGGGCGGGTTTGGCGAAAAAGTCCGGCTAAACCACATTGACAAACCTGTGTGTGTGTGTGTGTGTGTGTGTGTGTGTGTGTGTGTGTGTGTGTGTGTGTGTGTGTGTGTGTGTGTGTGT
>JBBPBX010079234.1:0-16435 GCA_038048925.1 Garcialebias charrua
CAAACCAGGAACTGCCGTTACTTTTGGTTCAAGTCAAGGCACACGTCTGGAGACGCTGAAGAATGGTAAACGAACTGACCAACTGGACCGAGGGGGACTGACCGTCTTCACGAGGTAACAAGTCATCAAATGATTTGCCAAGGGTACCAACGTGTAGCCGAGATCGGCCGGAGAGCTGCCATGCTTCTGGTTAAAACACATCAAGATAGTACCTCTCCACTACTTTTCTTTCATCCTCCATTAACTTTCTTATTTTAAGTAACTAAACTTTAAGTTATTGTGCCAGCAGAGATATGTTATTAAAACCCATAACTTTATTCTGTTGTTCCTATGCAGTTACAGACGCGTATTTCATCTATGCTGAAGTTAATTATAGGAAAAATGATCAACCAATCATGTACATAATGTGTGATGTAATTTAATGATTCTGTTAAATAAATGGTCCAGTCCTGCTGTACCAACATAAGTTTAACGTTTCCTGTGAATTACATCTGGTTTAGTCACAGAATTATTGATATTTATCTAAAAAGAGAGAACTCGTGAATATTGATGATAAGTTTGTGTCAGATAAAATCTACTCAATCTATTCATCTGGAATATTGTACGGTCAGCAAAACTGACTAGTATATATCCCTACAGTGTGGACGAGTAACAAGTTGTATTTGCAGGCAGTGTCCTGTTCCTTATGGCCAGGTTATGGGTAAAAAGTTTTCTATAGCGTTCAGTTTGGTCCAGTGTGTTAATTTGATTCCACTCATTACAAAAATAACAACATAAATTACAACTACATTTACTGCACGTTAGCTAAAATCATAGCAAGAAACTGTAATTTTCATTGGTTCAATGACACACTGGGGCTGCATGTTTGAGCCCATGTTGCTTCATGAAGGGCTTTTGGTTTAAAACAATTCCCATATCTACCTGTTTACACACTGTGGCAATCGCTGCAGAAGGGAATAAACTAAAGATGCCAAAAAAGTAGCCAAAACCCATATTAAACTGTTGTAGTTCACTACTACACATTATTTTTTACTTTGATGTTCAGACTATTTTGTCAATAAAATGCCAAAATAGTAAAATACCTTTAAAATATAAATGAACAAATAGGCATAGGAAAGAAAAGGCACTGAAGCAAAAACACACACATATGCAAAGTACTGATATTTTAATCAATACGTCTGTAATTTATGAAACAAACAAAAAAGAGTTGCTGGTAGGTGTGGTCACATCTATTCAGCCAACACTTCTTGCTGCATCTTCAATCACCTATCAGCATTCATGACAGTGAGGGAAACCATCCTCTACCTCAAAAATCATGATGGGTCTGAAACAGATAACAAAAACAATCCATGCTTTTAGAATCTATAGGCGAAGAGTAAATGAGGACGTTTACCATCTTATTCAAATCTCACCTGGTATGGGTGTCATGCACTGATGACTACACCTAATAGTGCAGTATATTTGACCAAATCTGCATGGTGTGGAGGATCACTCTGACAATACCACACCAAAATTATTTTCCATATCTTTAAAACTGACTGCCTTTGAGTCATCTTTGTCTTTGATAAAGTTGCTTAGCTGTGGCAGTCAGTTTGAATGAGGTTAACTCCAAAACTCAACCGTAGAAGTACATCCAATGAATATTTCAGAAATATTTTTTAAAACTGTAGTGGTTCCTGTGATAGACTTGTGAGCTGTCCAGGGTGTACCCCGCCGCTCGCACAGTGATTGCTGGACATGGGCACCGGCAACCCTCATGACCCAAAATAGAAGAAGCGGGTAAAAGATAATGGATGTATGTAGTGGTTCCTGACAGCCCTTTCCCTTAAGCAGTGGGTGATAAAAACAGACTCCTCTCAAAACTCACATATTTTCAGACTACAGTACATATAACAAATCAGGATTTAACAAAGTAGTAATTAATAAGAAAGTTAAATATACTGTATGTAGGTGATGAAAATGTTGTAAAAAGTTATGTTCACAATCTAAAAAAGCTCAATCTGGACCTCTGGACATTAAAAAATCTCAGTCTAAGTCTGGTCCAGAGGACCAGTCTTAGCTTTTTTAGATTTTTCTACCTGGATTATTGAGCATGCATCAGGGTATTATGTTCAGAATATTCAAAAACTGTGTGAAATGCTGAGAAAAATATAGAAAAATTAGATTTTTGAATGTTTTTTTCTGAACACAATTTTTACAATGTTTTCTTCACTTAAATATATTTAAAATTCTTAATAATGACTACTTTATTAAATTTTGAGTTTTTTTATGTTTTCTGACTACATGTAAGTTTTGAGAGGAGTCTGTATTATCTCCCACTGCTTATGGAAAGGGTTCTCAGGAACCATTACAGCTTTTAAAAATATTTATGAAATTATTATTGGCTGTAATTCTACATTTGATAAAGTTTTGGAGTTAACCTTATTCAAGATAACTGCCACCGTTTAGCAACTTCATCTAAAATGAAAATGACTCAAACTCAGCCAGTTTTACAAATACTGAAGATAAATTTGATGTGGCCATAGCTGAGTATGATCACCAACATATTCTTAAACTATAATATTTGTTTTGATATATTAATTAAACATTTGGGCATTAACAGTTGTTGTTGACTCTGTCTGTTAGTGAATTATCTCGTGAATCTTAGCTACCACCATGTTATATTACTACCACTCCAACATGAATCTAAACAGTAGATGGAAACACATCTGTCTCTGAGATGACTTGCATGTAAAAATCTAATCTCCATCACCAAAAATACAGTAGAAGTCAATTTATTGTAAAATCAAATTGTGATTTCAGAAGTTCTTTTTCAATCCATCCTAGGACCCATCAGATTCATCTTGAACCCTATTAATGGTTTTGACATGACACAGTGAAGCTTTGTCAGATGACCTTCACATTTTTCAGCTAAACCTTTAGGACATTCAGTATCTTGACTTAACCTGGTTGTTTATTTCTACATTTTGTAACATTTCATAGGAACACGACTTACAGTAGTAGCAGTGATTATAGCAGCAGATCCACCAGTGTTGGCAATCACTGTTATATCTGCAATATCTCCCCCCGCCAGATGAAGAATCTCTTGGACACCTCTCTGGTTTTAGAGAAGTGGTGGCTTAATGTAAATCTTTCTAGATTATTAAAACATTAAAAAAAAAATAAAAAAAAAACGGGCTAGAGATTAACAGGAAAGAAAAATAAAAAAAAAAACTTACCACCACGTCTGGCTGCAGCAGAGGGCGCAACCAGACAAGCTGCCATCAGCAAGACAGCTATTATTAAACACTGTGTCTTCATGTTGATTTATCAGAATCAGAAATGATCTCCTGAACGCCTGTGTGAATAATTGTCCTGGTAATTAAACTACAGTCTGAGCAGCACCGAGAATGCTGGGTCCTTGTGTCTGCAGAGCTCCTTTTCAAAACCTATATAGTAGCAACAGACACACCCAAATGTTCATTACCATTTTTGGATACATTTTTCAAATACATTTTGTAACAAAATGTTAAGGTTCAAATCATGTTTGACAACTATTTTTATAAGTGTTGCATTTTTTTTTATTTTGTTGTAGGCTATATATACTGTACTATTGTTTGATTTTTGCACGTTTTTTTTTTTATATTTTTTTATTTTATATCTTTTTATTCGTTGTTAGCTGTATATTGACAAATATGTTACAAATACGTGCATAACAATCTAATTTTCACAGATTTTAACCCAAAAACAAAACCCTAGACAGCAGATAAACCCACCTATATCTACAGTAAAAATAAATAACATTTGCGTAAAGTAGAGGTTATAGTAATAACAATTAATAAAATAAAATAAATTAAATAAATCACAATTATACAATGCAATAACAATTAATAAAATTAAATTAAATAAATCACAATTATACAATGCTATTTTAGATAGACCCATGTCCATAAACTATACAGCATAAGGTGAAATTAAATAAACTACAAAAAAAGGGGGGGGGGGAGCTACTCAACGACAGTAGTAGAAGATTTCTCATAAACGGTTAAGAAGGGGTACCAAACTTTATAAAATTTATTTTCAGAACCCCAGAGAGTAAATGTTTGTTAGGGTCCCACTGGGACTGAGGTGTGTAGAACCCAAGTGCAAGCAGGACTCGAAGGCAGAACGTAAAAAGTAGTCTTTTTAATGAATAACAAAAAATGGCTGATGGTACAGCAACTTACATGAACGGGAGCAGGCTTGAACAGAACTAAAAGGCAGGACTAGGAAGGAACCCAAAACGAAGTACGACCTGACAAATGACAGGACTGACAGAGGAACTTAAATACACAGACAGGGCATGAGACACAGGTGACAACAATTGACTAATTGGGGCAGGACAAAACTAGGAGCAGGGCTGAACAGAACACAAGCTGATGCATGAATAAACTAAACTGCATGAATAAACACTAAACTGAGGTGGGACAAGTTCCAGGACAAAATTAACACAACTAAACTGAGACTACTAAACTGAGACTGAGGCGGGACAAATAACTAAGACATGACAACAAAAACAGGACAGGGCTGAATTAAATATAAACTGAGGGCTGAATCAAACATAACAAAACAGCTGAGGGCTGAATCAAACCTAACATAACCTCCCCATCAAGGGACGGCTCCTGACGTCCCCTAAGACCACCACGCACACAACATAGAACGGGTGGGAAGAACGGGGAAACACAAGTGCCAAAACCAAAACCGTTAGGACAAGGCCTAGGAACCAAACACAAGGACCAAAAACCAAGCAACCAAGGAAGCCAAAAACAGGAAATGCGGGAAGGTCAGGCGGACGGCCAGGACACCGTCCATCACAAGGAAGCAGGTCTGGTGGACGTCTAGGAATCCACCCAGCACGAGGAATCAGGTCAGGCGGACGGCCAGGACACCGTCCATCACGAGGAAGCAGGTCAGGTGGACGTCCAGGAAACCACCCAGCACGAGTAATCAGGTCAGGTGGACGACCAGGACACCGTCTATCACGAGGTCGGTCAGGCGGACGACCGAGAGGCTGTCCAACACCAGGAGCCTTGGGAGCCACAGCCGGCAACACGAGGACCAGAGGAACTGCAAATGGTGAAGACGAAACCCTAGGAGCCGCAGATGATGACGGCGAGGCCACGGAAGCCACCACAGACTGTGAAGACGAGACCCGGGAGCCGCAGACACAGAAGAGTCCTCGGCTACACCTTCGACGGAAGAACTAGGAGCCGATGAACCAGGCGTTGATGAGCCGGCCTTAGCTGCAGGTGTAGAGCCGGCCTTAGCTGCAGGTGTAGAGGCGGTCCCAGTTGCAGGTGTTGAAGAGACCTCAGGACAGCAGGAGACGTGAGGAAGGTCCTCCAGGACCCCCTCGGCACTGGAAACGTGAGGAAGGTCCCCCTGGACCCCCTCGGAACAGGAGACGTGAGGAAGGTCCCCCTGGACCCCCTCGGAACAGGAGACGTGAGGAAGGTCCCCCTGGACCCCCTCGGAACAGGAGACGTGAGGAAGGTCCCCCTGGACCCCCTCGGAACAGGAGACGTGAGGAAGGTCCCCCTGGACCCCCTCGGAACAGGAGACGTGAGGAAGGTCCCCCTGGACCCCCTCGGAACAGGAGACGTGAGGAAGGTCCCCCTGGACCCCCTCGGAACAGGAGACGTGAGGAAGGTCCCCCTGGACCCCCTCGGAACAGGAGACGTGAGGAAGGTCCCCCTGGACCCCCTCGGAACAGGAGACGTGAGGAAGGTCCCCCTGGACCCCCTCGGAACAGGAGACGTGAGGAAGGTCCCCCTGGACCCCCTCGGAACAGGAGACGTGAGGAAGGTCCCCCTGGACCCCCTCGGAACAGGAGACGTGAGGAAGGTCCCCCTGGACCCCCTCGGAACAGGAGACGTGAGGAAGGTCCCCCTGGACCCCCTCGGAACAGGAGACGTGAGGAAGGTCCCCCTGGACCCCCTCGGAACAGGAGACGTGAGGAAGGTCCCCCTGGACCCCCTCGGAACAGGAGACGTGAGGAAGGTCCCCCTGGACCCCCTCGGAACAGGAGACGTGAGGAAGGTCCCCCTGGACCCCCTCGGAACAGGAGACGTGAGGAAGGTCCCCCTGGACCCCCTCGGAACAGGAGACGTGAGGAAGGTCCTCCTGGACCCCCTCGGAACAGGAGACGTGAGGAAGGTCCTCCTGGACCCCCTCGGAACAGGAGACGTGAGGAAAGTCCTCCTGGACCCCCTCGGAGCAGGAGACGTGAGGAAAGTCCTCCTGGACCCCCTCGGAGCAGGAGACGTGAGGAAAGTCCTCCTGGACCCCCTCGGAGCAGGAGACGTGAGGAAAGTCCTCCTGGACCCCCTCGGAGCAGGAGACGTGAGGAAAGTCCTCCTGGACCCCCTCGGAGCAGGAGACGTGAGGAAAGTCCTCCTGGACCCCCTCGGAGCAGGAGACGTGAGGAAAGTCCTCCTGGACCCCCTCGGAACAGGAGACGTGAGGAAAGTCCTCCTGGACCCCCTCGGAACAGGAGACGTGAGGAAGGTCCTCCTGGACCCCCTCGGAACAGGAGACGTGAGGAAGGTCCTCCTGGACCCCCTCGGAACAGGAGACGTGAGGAAGGTCCTCCTGGACCCCCTCGGAACAGGAGACGTGAGGAAGGTCCTCCTGGACCCCCTCGGAACAGGAGACGTGAGGAAGGTCCTCCTGGACCCCCTCGGAACAGGAGACGTGAGGAAGGTCCCCCTGGACCCCCTCGGAACAGGAGACGTGAGGAAGGTCCCCCTGGACCCCCTCGGAACAGGAGACGTGAGGAAGGTCCCCCTGGACCCCCTCGGAACAGGAGACGTGAGGAAGGTCCCCTGGACCCCCTCGGAACAGGAGACGTGAGGAAGGTCCCCCTGGACCCCCTCGGAACAGGAGACGTGAGGAAGGTCCCCCTGGGCCCCCTCGGCGCAGGAAACGTGAGGAAGGTCCCCCTGGACCCCCTCGGCGCAGGAAACGTGAGGAACGTCCTCCCGGACCCCCTTGGCGCAGGAGACAGAAAGGGCACCCTCCTGAGAGGCACCCTCCAAAGACACTGGAGCTTCAGGAAGGCCAGCAGCTCCTGAGTCGCCTGCAGGGTCTGGACCCCCTGCTGCTGGTTCTGGACCTCCTGCTGCTGGTTCTGGACCTCCTGCTGCTGGTTCTGGACCTCCTGCTGCTAGTTCTGGACCTCCTGCTGCTGGTTCTGGACCTCCTGCTGCTGGTTCAGGACCTGCTGATGCAGGTTCTGGAAGACCTGCTGATGCAGGTTCTGGAAGGCCCGCAGGTTCTGGAAGGCCCGCAGGTTCTGGACCGGCTGAGGCTGGGACAGGTTCTGGACCGGCTGAGGCTGAGACGGGTTCTGGACCGGCTGAGGCTGAGACGGGTTCTGGACCGGCTGAGGCTGAGACGGGTTCTGGACCGGCTGAGGCTGAGACGGGTTCTGGACCGGCTAAGGCTGAGACGGGTTCTGGACTGGCTAAGGCGGGTTCTGGACTGGCTGAGGCGGGTTCTGGACCGGTTGAAGCTGCAGGTTGTGGACCGGTTTAAGCTGCAGGTTGTGGACCGGTTGAAGCTGCAGGTTGTGGACCGGCTGAAGCTGCAGGTTGTGGACCGGCTGAAGCTGCAGGTTGTGGACCGGCTGAAGCTGCAGGTTGTGGACCGGCTGAAGCTGCAGGTTGTGGACCAGCTGAAGCTGCAGGTTGTGGACCAGCTGAAGCTGCAGGTTGTGGACCAGCTGAAGCTGCAGGTTGTGGACCAGCTGAAGCTGCAGGTTGTGGACCAGCTGAAGCTGCAGGTTGTGGACCAGCTGAAGCTGCAGGTTGTGGACCAGCTGAAGCTGCAGGTTGTGGACCAGCTGAAGCTGCAGGTTGTGGACCAGCTGAAGCTGCAGGTTGTGGACCAGCTGAAGCTGCAGGTTGTGGACCAGCTGAAGCTGCAGGTTGTGGACCAGCTGAAGCTGCAGGTTGTGGACCAGTTGAAACTGCAGGTCTTGGTCCAGCTGAGGCTGCTACAGCGTCTCTCATATTTCTAACCGATGCTAGAAGCTGTGAATATACTGGGATCGAAGTCAGGCCAGGAACTGATAACAACAAACTCTCTGCTATACAAAGCTGAGCCTCTCGGCAGTCCGGATAGTCATAAGCAGCGGAAAACAGGTGTTTGAGTTCAGAGTGAATTTGGAACAGATCAGAGGCACTTACCGCCTGTGATGAATCCGCTGTGGCGACCTCTGTAGGAAGAACGGTTGAACAGCTTTTGGCCTGCAGTCTGGGTTGACCCCCCTTCATCTGCTCTGAAGACGAGCGGGGGTTCGTCTCTTGCTGGAGAGTTCTGAGCGGAGACGTCTGGACCAGCCCTTACTGGGAGATCAAAACCAGAAACGTGGGATTTGGTCCCACCGTGGCGGGCACTAGGACCCGGGGATGCAGGCGGAAGAGCAGCAGCGCGGTTCCTGTGGCGTCTTCCACCCTTCCTACGACGGCGGTTTGTGTGGGTAACGGGGGCAAACCAGAGTTCGCCCTCTGACTCTTCGTCCTCCCCCGACGTCCACCCGGAGTAAGGTTGCACATAGGATGAGGGAAAACTGGACCAGGAAGTCGAGTGGTAACTTCTTGTCCTTCGTCGTCTCTCCTCCTGAAGCAAGAGAGGTGAAGGCAGGACTTCCGTCTGACTGCGCTCCGTCGGACCCATGACGGGTTCGGTCCAAAAGGTACCGGTACCACAACGGAACGTGGATCTCCTCATCCGGACGGACCTCAAAAAACAGGTGAGCAAACAAAAAAAACTCGGGAGCGCCTGCTTGCTGGGCTCAGTATGGTCAGGTCGTAACGTTAGGGTCCCACTGACTGAGGTGTGTAGAACCCAAGTGCAAGCAGGACTCGAAGGCAGAACGTAAAAAGTAGTCTTTTTAATGAATAACAAAAAATGGCTGATGGTACAGCAACTTACATGAACGGGAGCAGGCTTGAACAGAACTAAAAGGCAGGACTAGGAAGGAACCCAAAACGAAGTACGACCTGACAAAGGACAGGACTGACATCCATCCATCCATCCATCCATCTTCTTCCGCTTATCCGGGGTCGGGTCGCGGGGGTAGCAGCCTAAGTAGGGAGGCCCAGACTTCCCTCTCCCCAGCCACTTGGAGCAGCTCCTCCGGGGGAATCCCAAGGCGTTCCCAGGCCAGCCGAGAAACATAGTCCCTCCAGCGCGTCCTGGGTCTTCCTCTGGGTCTCCTCCCGGTGGGACGTGCCCGGAACACCTCACCAGGGAGGCGTCCAGGAGGCATCCTAACCAGATGCCCGAGCCACCTCAACTGGCTCCTCTCGATGTGGAGAAGCAGCGGCTCTACTCCGAGGACTGACAGAGGAACTTAAATACACAGACAGGGCATGAGACACAGGTGACAACAATTGACTAATTGGGGCAGTACAAAACTAGGAGCAGGGCTGAACAGAACACAAGCTGATGCATGAATAAACTAAACTGCATGAATAAACACTAAACTGAGGTGGGACAAGTTCCAGGACAAAATTAACACAACTAAACTGAGACTACTAAACTGAGACTGAGGCGGGACAAATAACTAAGACATGACAACAAAAACAGGACAGGGCTGAATTAAATATAAACTGAGGGCTGAATCAAACATAACAAAACAGCTGAGGGCTGAATCAAACCTAACAATGTTATCTTTTCTGAGTCCATAAAAAACATAATATCCCTGATTCAGTGTGAATGTGACGGGGGAGCTGGATCTTTCCACTTTAATAAAATGGCTCTCCTGGCAAGTAATAATAAAAATGAAAGCATACTTTGTTTAAAGCGTGGTATGTCTAGTTCTGGGGCCACTCCAAAGACGGCGGAGATGGGGTTTGGCTCAATCTCATATTGCAAAACTTCAGATATAGTGCTGAAAACTGATTTCCAGAAGTTAGCTAGGGAAGGACAAGACCAAAACATATGGATTAGTGTAGCAGGTGCACTCCTACACCTGTCACACGTTGGATCCACGTTTGGGTACATGCGCGCCAGTTTAACTTTAGAATAGTGTACCCAATGGACAACTTTAAATTGCAGGAGTGCATGACGAGCACACATTGAAGTTGAATGCACCTGATCCAGAATAGAGTCCCACACCTCATCAGAGATGGGGGATTGAAGGTCTTGTTCCCAGACTGTTTTAATAGCAGTCAGAGATGGACAATTCAATCTGAAGATAAGATTATAAAGTTGAGACAACACACCTTTGGAAGTGGGATTGATTGACAGGAATGCATCAAGAGGGTTATCTGGAGGTTTACAGGGAAATTGTGGTGTCATACTTTTCACATAATGCCTGACCTGAAGAAATCTGAAAAAACTTGAGGATGCAATTCCAAACTTTTCTGTTAGTTCAGAGAAGCTGGAAAAGTATCCATTTGAATATAAATCTGCAAAACATTTAACTCCTTTTTCATGCCAAACTCGAAAACCAGCTGATGGAGCAAACAGGTGATTGCCTGCAATAGGACTTAAAAGTGAAAAAGCCTGGAGACCAAGAGTTTTTCTGAATTGAGACCAGATTTTAAGGGACTGTTTAACCACTGGGCCACCAAATTGAACTGAACAGGTCAGAGGAAAAGGTGAACCTAAAAGTGAAGGCAGATAAATTCCAGTACCTCCAGTATGAACCTCCATGGACACCCAGACTGGAGCTGAAGAATCCAAATGAAAGTGCCGCCAGTAAAGTAGTCCTCGAATGTTAGCTGCCCAGTAGTAGTTTTGAAAGTTGGGCAAGGCCATCCCACCTGACTGTTTAGGTCTTTGAAGGTAGGCTTTTCTTAATCTGGGATGCTTACTTTTTGCACGTTTTAATTTAGATTAAAAGTGCCAGGAATATGCATTCAATACATTTTACAAAATAAAAAGAAAGTGACCATTGTTTCCAACTTAAAGTTTAATTTTTTTGGTCAAAACTGGACTTGATCTGGGTTGCTCAAACAGACCATTGAAACTGAGTTTTACACCTACACTTCCAAGAGAGGTGAGTCCTGAACAGTAGAACTCACAAATAAAGGTTAAGTTTGCCTAACAAAAATTATCCATTTTATGATCAGCTTTATTTATTTTTTAAATTATTTTTGTTCAGGTCCAAATCTCCCCGTGTCTGATTTTTATACACAGAATGCATGAAAAATCAACATGAATTCAGGGATTAAATGTTTTTTATTTGTCATTCCACCATATGCGGTACATGTCATGGAACACAATTATGTACACCCCAGTTATATAATGCTGGATTAAGTATGATACTGGAAGCTAATATTTGTATAAAACCTTCGGGTTAAATCTAAAAAAGCTAAGTCTGGTCCTCTGGACATTCAAAAAAAAACAAAAAAACAAAACAAAGCAAAAAATTGTAGAAACGTTTCGTCTTTCGTCCGAAAGACTTCCTCAGTCTGAGGTGCTGGGTTCAGCTCAGTCTTATAAATAGCACCCTCTCACAGTGTTACACAACCAGTTGGCTGATGACAGCCTGAAACCAGCTGCTCACATGATCAAGGAGGACCATCAGCCTAACAATGGATCGTTAGCACCCTGATGGTTGTTTGCTATTCACAGAGGGCTGAGTGATACCAGCAATCACAGCCGAAAGACGAAACGTTTCTACAATTTTTTGCTTTGTTTTTTTTTTTTTGTTTTTTTTTTGAATGTCCAGAGGACCAGACTTAGCTTTTTTAGATTTTTCTACCTGGATTATTGAGCATGCATCAGGGTACTTCGGGTTAAAGTTTACCAGAAACTTAAAATTTAATCTAAAAATTGAAAACTGAAGTGACTACATTGTGCTTAAGATGGTTGCATGCAGACTCATGTCGGGCACATTGTAACATCTGTACTTAGACCCAACAATTGTTTAATGTGCAAAATAAAGCGTATATAAATACCAACATTTTTTTCTGTGCAAACACCCAGGTTTTAGACCATATTGAAAAAAACAATTTCTTTGCAACTAGTTTTTGTAGATGTTTCTGTTTTGCTAAATTGTGTTTTTTTGACCGCCACACCCATACCTCCATAAATACAGCAGCTGAGACAGTTCTCATTTTTCTTTCTGCAGTTCACTCTTCAGAGGATCCCACAGCTGATTATATTTGTTCATGTAACTTTGTCCTCTGCATCCTCTGTCCTCACTACATATCCTTGTTCCCTCTTACTGCATCCATATATCTCCCCCATGGTCTTTGTTTGTTCTTGTTTCTAGCAGCTGCATTTCTAACATCCCTCTACCAATGTAGCCACTGTCCCTTCTCTGGACATGTCCAAACCATCTCAGTGTGGCCTCTCTAATTTTATCTCCCAGTTGTTCAACCTGTGCTGTCCCACTGTTTATCTCACTCCTAATCATATCCCTCTACCAAGAAGAACTTCAACATATTCCACTCTGTCACTTTAGTTGTTAATGTCTCTATCTGTAAACCATACACACCATAGCTGGTCTCACAACTGCCTTGTAAACCTTATTGTTTGATCATTGCTGCTACTGTTTTGTCACAAGTTAATCCTGAAACGGTACTCCATCCTGAAAATAGGTGTTGATTACAACCAATAACGCTCTCTTGGCAAAATCCATTACAGTTTGTCTTTTCTGGCTGCTTTCATTGATACCAGACCTGCCCATCATGTCCTAATCTCCACTGTTTCCTTTACCAATGTGCCCATTCAAGTCTGCTTCCATCACCACTTTCTCAGGGAATACTTTTTAATACTTTGTCTAGATCATTTCAGATTTTCTCTTTCTTCTCTACATCACATTCAACCTGTGGAACAAAACCACTGACATTCTGCGTCTGACCTTCTACTTCTCCCATCAGACACATAAACTTTACTGACACTGTGCTGGTGAAGATTCTCAGTCGTCCAGGACATGATGAAATCAAAAAAGGCGTGGTGTCATACTTTTCACATAATGCCTGACCTGAAGAAATCTGAAAAAACTTGAGGATGCAATTCCAAACTTTTCTGTTAGTTCAGAGAAGCTGGAAAAGTATCCATTTGAATATAAATCTGCAAAACATTTAACTCCTTTTTCATGCCAAACTCGAAAACCAGCTGATGGAGCAAACAGGTGATTGCCTGCAATAGGACTTAAAAGTGAAAAAGCCTGGAGACCAAGAGTTTTTCTGAATTGAGACCAGATTTTAAGGGACTGTTTAACCACTGGGCCACCAAATTGAACTGAACAGGTCAGAGGAAAAGGTGAACCTAAAAGTGAAGGCAGATAAATTCCAGTACCTCCAGTATGAACCTCCATGGACACCCAGACTGGAGCTGAAGAATCCAAATGAAAGTGCCGCCAGTAAAGTAGTCCTCGAATGTTAGCTGCCCAGTAGTAGTTTTGAAAGTTGGGCAAGGCCATCCCACCTGACTGTTTAGGTCTTTGAAGGTAGGCTTTTCTTAATCTGGGATGCTTACTTTTTGCACGTTTTAATTTAGATTAAAAGTGCCAGGAATATGCATTCAATACATTTTACAAAATAAAAAGAAAGTGACCATTGTTTCCAACTTAAAGTTTAATTTTTTTGGTCAAAACTGGACTTGATCTGGGTTGCTCAAACAGACCATTGAAACTGAGTTTTACACCTACACTTCCAAGAGAGGTGAGTCCTGAACAGTAGAACTCACAAATAAAGGTTAAGTTTGCCTAACAAAAATTATCCATTTTATGATCAGCTTTATTTATTTTTTAAATTATTTTTGTTCAGGTCCAAATCTCCCCGTGTCTGATTTTTATACACAGAATGCATGAAAAATCAACATGAATTCAGGGATTAAATGTTTTTTATTTGTCAT
Organism: Garcialebias charrua; assembly: GCA_038048925.1. Classification (NCBI taxonomy): domain Eukaryota; kingdom Metazoa; phylum Chordata; class Actinopteri; order Cyprinodontiformes; family Rivulidae; genus Garcialebias; species Garcialebias charrua. Next base: position 13,840 of record JBBPBX010079234.1, read on the forward strand.
TCCACCATATGCGGTACATGTCATGGAACACAATTATGTACACCCCAGTTATATAATGCTGGATTAAGTATGATACTGGAAGCTAATATTTGTATAAAACCTTCGGGTTAAATCTAAAAAAGCTAAGTCTGGTCCTCTGGACATTCAAAAAAAAACAAAAAAACAAAACAAAGCAAAAAATTGTAGAAACGTTTCGTCTTTCGTCCGAAAGACTTCCTCAGTCTGAGGTGCTGGGTTCAGCTCAGTCTTATAAATAGCACCCTCTCACAGTGTTACACAACCAGTTGGCTGATGACAGCCTGAAACCAGCTGCTCACATGATCAAGGAGGACCATCAGCCTAACAATGGATCGTTAGCACCCTGATGGTTGTTTGCTATTCACAGAGGGCTGAGTGATACCAGCAATCACAGCCGAAAGACGAAACGTTTCTACAATTTTTTGCTTTGTTTTTTTTTTTTTGTTTTTTTTTTGAATGTCCAGAGGACCAGACTTAGCTTTTTTAGATTTTTCTACCTGGATTATTGAGCATGCATCAGGGTACTTCGGGTTAAAGTTTACCAGAAACTTAAAATTTAATCTAAAAATTGAAAACTGAAGTGACTACATTGTGCTTAAGATGGTTGCATGCAGACTCATGTCGGGCACATTGTAACATCTGTACTTAGACCCAACAATTGTTTAATGTGCAAAATAAAGCGTATATAAATACCAACATTTTTTTCTGTGCAAACACCCAGGTTTTAGACCATATTGAAAAAAACAATTTCTTTGCAACTAGTTTTTGTAGATGTTTCTGTTTTGCTAAATTGTGTTTTTTTGACCGCCACACCCATACCTCCATAAATACAGCAGCTGAGACAGTTCTCATTTTTCTTTCTGCAGTTCACTCTTCAGAGGATCCCACAGCTGATTATATTTGTTCATGTAACTTTGTCCTCTGCATCCTCTGTCCTCACTACATATCCTTGTTCCCTCTTACTGCATCCATATATCTCCCCCATGGTCTTTGTTTGTTCTTGTTTCTAGCAGCTGCATTTCTAACATCCCTCTACCAATGTAGCCACTGTCCCTTCTCTGGACATGTCCAAACCATCTCAGTGTGGCCTCTCTAATTTTATCTCCCAGTTGTTCAACCTGTGCTGTCCCACTGTTTATCTCACTCCTAATCATATCCCTCTACCAAGAAGAACTTCAACATATTCCACTCTGTCACTTTAGTTGTTAATGTCTCTATCTGTAAACCATACACACCATAGCTGGTCTCACAACTGCCTTGTAAACCTTATTGTTTGATCATTGCTGCTACTGTTTTGTCACAAGTTAATCCTGAAACGGTACTCCATCCTGAAAATAGGTGTTGATTACAACCAATAACGCTCTCTTGGCAAAATCCATTACAGTTTGTCTTTTCTGGCTGCTTTCATTGATACCAGACCTGCCCATCATGTCCTAATCTCCACTGTTTCCTTTACCAATGTGCCCATTCAAGTCTGCTTCCATCACCACTTTCTCAGGGAATACTTTTTAATACTTTGTCTAGATCATTTCAGATTTTCTCTTTCTTCTCTACATCACATTCAACCTGTGGAACAAAACCACTGACATTCTGCGTCTGACCTTCTACTTCTCCCATCAGACACATAAACTTTACTGACACTGTGCTGGTGAAGATTCTCAGTCGTCCAGGACATGATGAAATCAAAAAAGGCGTTCAATACAGGATCAACTGGACTTTATTAGTGAAGGCTGCACAGAAGTCTGTTGGAGCCAGTCTCCCCACTATCACAGACATCTACACCTCCAGAAAAGAAGAGGGCTACCTGCATCATGAAAGACCCCACTCACCCAGCGCACACACTTTTTGCCCCACTCCCCTTAGGAAGGAGGCTGAGAAGCATTAAGTGTAGAACCACTAGAGTCTAGTCTAGAAAAAGAAAGTTGTTGGACGAATATGTCTGACATGGATTCCCTTGTGTCACGGAACGGGATGGAAGTCAGCGTCCGATCTGCATGATATGCAACACGAAGTTGAGCAACTCTAGTCTGGCGCCGGCAAAACTGAAGGAACACTTCATGAAGATGCACAGAGACGGAGAATACAAGAACACAACGCCTGCTGAATTCAAGGTGAACGAGCCAGATATGATGTTGTTTCTATGCTAATTTTAGCTTTTTAAGCTAATTCCACATTTAATGCTCTTATTAAAAAAATGTCAGCCTAATTCAGCAAAAATGTGCTCTCTCAACTTCATTCTGGTGATGCTTCTTTCTGCTATTTTAGCTACTTTTCAGCTGAATCTTTTTTCTAATTTTAGATTTTCTTCAGATAATTTCCACATTTTTGTGCTCATTTCTGCTTCTTTCAGCCTAATTGGGCACATAGATTCTTTTTGCTTTCTTCTGCTAATTTAAGCTTATTCTACCTTTTCAGCAACATTTTTAGTACATTTTTTCTGGTTTAAGGTAAATTAAATTTTTTGTGGTAATTTCTGACACTTTCAACCTAATAATTACCTTTTTTTGTTAATTTCAAGGTGAAACGAGCCAGATATGATGAAAGGGCCACTCTGCCTGCTCTTGAATTTGTACCTGTT
>JBBPBX010079235.1:0-16435 GCA_038048925.1 Garcialebias charrua
TCTGTCAGGACAGTGTTGATTCAAAGTACTTGTGCTTTTAGATAATTTTTAATAGCAGACTATGAATTTTCTTGTTGCTGCTTCTTACAAACATATGTACCTTACAAGAACACACAGAAGTTGTGAGGGTTGTTTGGGAGCCATAATTATTCTTATTTGAGGGTATGTGCTCAGTTTTCCAGTTATTTGTTGTGCTTTGGCAGAAAAATAACCATAACTTGAGTCGTGCTTAGAATGTGATCCTTCAGTGACATGTTGTACAAATGCTAACATTTATTACTACACAAAGTGACATGATAAAGAAACTACAGGTCATGTCCATGGTTGTCTGTGTGTGCATCCCTCAGCAGAGTATAAATCTTTCCAACTTGTTTGGCGGAGATGTGGGGGGCGGACTGCAGTAACTTCTCATATTTATTGCCATTAGAGAGTTCTGCCAGTGCAAACCTTTTGCCACCAGCATTCATCTTAGTACACAGAGTTGATTTTAACATTTATTTTGGGTGAAAATAGTTTTCTGACATTTTTTAAGGTACCGGTAATCATTTGATTGTTTTTCATTTCCTAGAAGAAGCACAAAGTCTGACACCGAGCTGAACTCACCCCAGAAAAGCCCACCGTCGTCTGTGAAGCGGCGCAGAACCACACAGGTTATTAACATCCCCATGACGAAGGTGGAGGAACCTCTTTTTCATCGTTGCATGTTTTGCTTGTTTATGATGGATTGTGCAGATCTTCAGTCATCCACAGCGTGGCACATCCTGAGTTCACAACAAAAAATGACAGGACAACTACCTTTTTTATCACTGTCTCGCTCTCTGACTCTCTTTCTGTCTCTCAGTCACACACACTGAAATTGTTTTACGTGTCATCTGGAACTTTTTTCCAGTTCAACTGAAAAAATTCAGCGTTCCAACCAAACTCTTAGGATTTGTTCATTTCACCTACTGCTGAAGTTATAAACGTCGCAGGGTTTCACTGATGCCTCCATGTTTTAACCATCCTACTAAACACTTCATAAGTTTCACATCTTCTCAGCAACATCCCTGGCATCTACGGTAAATTAGGATTTGTAGAAAATGTCCGTTTCCTGTGAGGAGGATGAAACGTTTTGCGCTCGTTCTGTACAACCTGAGCTGTCTGACTTACCAGTGAGTAAGACAGGTGCTGCCAACGACCAGCTCATCGGACTGCCAGGCTACAGACGACGCACTTTCAGTGCTGGGCAGCGCTAATCCAAAAATTAGTTCCGCTATTTCTAAAGCACTTATTAATTTATTTAGGTCCGCGATTTCAAAAGCACTAATGTCTTATGAAAATTAGGGGAAGCTAATTCTAAACCGCTAATTAAATTCAACAATTGGTAGCCAGCAAGTTATGCAATATTTGCACTACACTGCCAACTAGCGGTGCATGAACTGTTATACAGTAAGTTGTTTGAGTTTCAGAGTATTTAGTTTGGTTCTCTTCAACAGGTTTGACAAGGACAAAATGTACCCATTCCAAAGTCTGTTAGCTAAACTGCTGACATATTTGGCTTTTTTTTTTTCTTTTGTTACTTTTAGTACCACTAGATCGCATGTCTTGCTTATCTCCTCCATTTTGTTGTCCAGGTGTTTGTGATTGTCATGCTGTGTGTTCATCAGTGGTGGGATGTAACTAAGTACAAATACTTTGTTACTGTACTTAAGTACATTTTTCATGTATCTGTACTTTACTTAAGTAGAATTAAATGTGGGTACTTTTTACATTTACTCCACTACATTTTACATGAAGTATCTGTACTTTCTACTCTACTACATTTCTATAATGTGTTGTTGAGTTACAAGTAACTTTCATGTTGCGATTTTTTGATTTGTTCGTTAGTTTGAAAGTAACCAAAAGTGAGAGGGGAGTTGGGCCACTGAATCACTGCAAAGTGGACAGGTAATATTACACCCACCTTCTAGAAGTTGGGCCAATAATGTATGTTCTAGTATATATATCACTGAGCTGGGGCCACCCACAGCATCGCCAACACACCCACAATGGATTCCACAGTGGAGAGTCAGCCAGAAGATACACAACACCCATGGCCTTATTGAATGAATATTGAAAGACTGTTAAAAAAACTATTGAAAGATTATTGAAAGATTATACAGTACAGCAGGACAGATTCTCTCTCCCAAAAGAGACAGACTGGACAAAAAAAAAATTGAAAACCAAATTCTTCTGAACTTGAAACTGTTGTTCTTATTATTCAGCACGCGAGCTGAGCTTTTTTTTGTTGTTGTGTGATTTCAAACAGTTCTTCTTCTACGGTAGATTTCTTCTACCCTTTCTTGCAACATATGCACAGGTTTTAGAGGCTACTGCCACCTGCTGGCCCGTAAAAGAACAGCACTTTGCCATGCGCCGCCGTGCGTCAACCATAAACACAGCGGCGAAACTCTAAACGCAGAAGCCGCACGGCTCAGTGCGCGCGCAGAGGGCCAGCGGACCAAAGCGCGAGTATAACTCAGCCTTTAGACATTGTTGTTTTAGTTCTAGTTTCCTCAATGTGTTTTGCAGTTCCTCGTATTTTAATCTTTTTATTTTTTTAAGATAGGCTGTTCTTGAAATTAGTCTCCCTCTCATTACTGCCTTGACTGTGTCCCAGACCATGGTGGGGTTTACTTGCCCATCATTAATATCTTTTATGCATTCCTTTATTTCATTTCTAATCTCCTTTGTTATGGTTTCATTATTAAGGATACCTACATTTAGGCGCCATATTGTTGTTTTAGGTCTATTGGATAGGCTGATGGATAGATAAATAACATTGTGGTCAGAGATATCAGACATTCCAATTAAGCATTCCTTCACTTTAGATCTATCTATGGTGTTCATCAGGAACAGGTCGATCCTAGAGTGAACTTTGTGTGTAGAGGAGTAGTGAGTGTATTCTCTTTCCTTTATATGGAGGTCCTTCCAGACATCAAACATTCCCATCTCCCTGATCAGAATATTTAGATCTTTTGACCTACCTACTAGTTTTTTTGCTTCTTATTGCTTGTTGTATCTAGAGTATAATTAGGGATTGTGTTCCAGTCACCGGCACTAATAAGAACTCCTTCACTAAAAGAGATAATGGTGTCAAAGAGCGTTTTTAAGAAGGTTCTGTCACTCTCTGGTGGTACATATACATTAACAATCGTAACAATGACATTATCAATCCTTCCCTTTATAATAACAAACCTACCCTCTTTGTCACCCTTCTCAGATATCAGTTCAAAGTTCAGTGAGTTAGAAATTAGGGTGAGAACCCCCCTCTTTCTACTATTTCTACAAGAGCTATAAAATGTGTTTGAGTAACCAAATGATTTGAACTTATCATGTTCTTGTTTAGACATATGTGTCTCTTGTAAAGAGCAATTTTTACCCCATCTTTTTTCAGCTTAGCTAAGACCCTTTTTCTTTTCACTGGACTACTCAGTCCATTTACATTCAAGGATGCGACTTTTAGATTATATGACATTAATGTAAAGAGTTACCTTGACTGATTTGACCCCTGAGCCCAGAACACGAACTGTAATAAAAACAAAAGAAACACAAATAGAACAACAAAAAGAACACAAATAGATTACAAAACAATAACTGACTTCCAAGGTGAGACGAGACTCGCTCTTCTCACTCGTGACCCCGTTGGCAAGTCGAGGGTTAAACCTCTCAGGCTGAGAGGGCCCAAAAAGGACAGTGAAAGCGTCTTTAGGAAAAAACACGTCCATCCTATTAGTCCAACGTAAAAAAAAAAAAACAGTGTCCTCTCCCACGAAGTAGTAAATCAGAGCCTACTCACAGTAATGATGGGTTGTGTCTTGTTGTTATTTTCACTGGGACAAGCTCCTTTGGAAATCCTGCAGCTTGCTCCTCGCTCTCTGCGCCACTCCTGCACCGCTATTACTCGCTGGTTGCCAGTCCAGCAGCTCCTGGAGACGCGCCTCCGCTCCAGTGTTGACATCAGCTGCCGCAGGTTCCTCCACCTGGATTCCACGATTCTTTATCTCGTTGTAGACTTCCCGAGCGCTGGAATATGTGCGCGCTCCCGATTCCCAGTGGATCCTCATGTTGGTAAACGGTGTTTGAAAGCGGTTGCCTTTTGCTTTGAGCACTTTCTTGATAGCAATATATTCTTTGCGCTTTTTCACTATCTCAGGTGCATAATCATGGTCGAAGTAAATATTTGAAGCACCCACCTGGAGTTTGCCTTTTTTCCACACTTCTCTTAAAATCTTTTCTTTTGTGGAAAATTCCAGAAAGTTGACGATGAAAGCCCTCGGTGGTGAGTTGGGTGTTGTGTTTTAGTGTTTAGTGTTTAGATGGTTACTGTTGCACCGAGGGACTGAGAGAAACGCAATTTTGGTCCTGTGTATGTCCTGTACATATTGCAGTTCTGACAATAAAGTTGACTTTGACTTTAGCCACCGGGGCGTTTTTATCCAGAGTTTTGGGCATCTTTACCAACTTTTTATGGCTCGACGTGTTGATCCTCCCGCTCCTAGATTATTTTGTCAAAATAATATTCCTATTAACGAGTTCTGAGCGGGGGTTTAGATATTAGCGTGGGAGCGGTGCTCCGGTGCGACCGTATACTCCATTTGCTTCTGGCGGAAGTCCAGCCTGTCTTCTTTTTGAAGAAATGTTATCAGTTGTCTTGAGGAACCAACTGACCAAATTGAAGTCCATAGTTATGATTCAGAAGATTTTGAAGAAGAGAGGCTCGTAGACAGTTTCACAGACAAGGCAAAGCAAAAGCAAAAGCAAAGAGGAGACCGAGAGGAGACGTCCGCCCTTTCACCATTTACTCACTTTTCTTGAAGCCTTTAGAAATTTCAATCACCTCTATTACACACACAATCAAGCTAGCCCCCAAACAATTTTCAATTTAAGAAGCAGATATTTTTATTTTAACAAACTGTAGTTGATGGTGAATCAATGAACGCCTGCAGTTCAACAACAGAAGAGTTCATTCCTTTGATCGGCGTGACGTCACGGTTTTTACAAGCTGACTCTGCGATAACTTGCAGACAGTTCAAATAAATAAACTGTGAAAAAGTGAACATGTTTGAGGGTTATGTTGTGTGGCCGTGACAGTTCGGGTTGTTTCAAGATGTTTGTGTGTTACAGACACGTTGATGATGATCTCTGTCTTTGCAGTGATGAAGCCGAGGATGAAGCTCTATCTCCGTCTCCCTCCCTTGAACTGAAGACTCACTCCAGATCTTCTGCTCATCCAGAGTCAGGAATCAAACGCCTGTACGTTTTCCACCGTACTTCTCGTTTATGGCACAGCACATTCACATGACACTGTTCAAACTAGTATCAGAGTGTACATGTACAACAGCTGTGGAAGCAGGTGGAAGGTAAGTAACGCTGAGGTAGAAACGTTACAAACACCCAGGTCATACTGATTTAAATACGTGGGGGACAGAGAACGGTAACGTTCTGCAGCAGCCAGAGTTTAAAGTGTCAGTACCATGAAATTGTATAAATGTGGATATTCATAATTACAGTCATGAAAGATTATTTGAAGGCTGGCTGGGTTTTGGAAAGACACCGTTTGGTCTGGAACCTTCTAGTGATGCGTGCTGTTCTATTTCATCCCTCTTGACTGCCAGAGGCGGTGCTTTCAAGCACGAATTAGCATTCTTGCGCATGCGCAGGGCGAGTACAAATGACAACAACGTCACCCCGTGACCTGTCGGGGACCCGCGTGACTCTATATAGGCACTTCGCACCCAGGACCCAGTCCCTTCATTCTTCTCGCGCGCAGGTTTGTATCTGTTGAGTACAGCGTGTGGTCGTGTGAAGCTGGTTGCTTCGGTGTGTACCACACTGCTTTCCAGAAAACTGCTTGTTGCTAGTAGCCACGTGACCAACTTTGGTCGGAGTTGCGGGTAAGTCTCGCCCTCCAGGGCTGCACGAGCTGTTTTCATCTTTACCGGTTCTACGGTCGCTTCGACCACAACTGGTAAGTTCTGCTCTTTTTTACTCGCAAAGCGGTGGCGTTTCTGCCTGCGTGGAGTTACTCTTCTGTTCTTGTTGTTTGTATGACTCACCTGTAACGTTTTCGCTGGCATTGAGTTAAACTTCTGTTGTTTATATGACTCACCTGTAGAGTTTTCGCTAGCGTGGAGTTTTTTCTGTTTGCCATTTATTCAGCTCACCAGTAGCGTTTACTGCTCATGCTTGAGTCAATCTTCCTGATTATTATCCAACTCACCAGTAGCGTTTACTGCTCGTGTTTGAGTTAATCCTCCTGACTATTATCTGACTCACCAGTGACGTTTACTGCCCGCGTTGAGTTCATCTTCCGTCCTGGTTGTTTTATGTGACACACCAGTAGCGTTTTCGCTCACCATTTCAGCTCACCAGTGGCGTCTACGCTCGCGCTGAGTTTTTCTGTACATATCTAACTTCACCAGTGACGTTCGTTTTTTCACCCTACTAACTGAGTTGCCAGTGGCGTTTTCTGCTCGTGCTTGACTCCTCTTGGTGGCTGACTGCTCACGCTTCTCGAGTAAGATGCTGCAAAAATTTGTGTTGCTCGTCCTGTCTGACGTCGCTTCAGCCCTAGGACGGGCATAACTTGTGTCCCTCCTGTCTCGGTGTGGCGCATCTCCGGGAGGCGCTGTCAGATAATGCTTGCCCCAACTGTGTCATTATGCCCTGGTCAGTCAGACTGGAGCGGTTGGCTGCGTTGGAGCGGCCTACCGACGGAGCAGGTGCTGCGCCACGTAGCCCATTGCCGCCGGGTCAGGCGGTGTGCAAACGGCCTGCTGTGGTTGCACTTTCGCGGCCGGCGAAACGAGCCAGACGGCCCGATACGGACAGGTTGTCCACAAGAGTGGATCACCTCACTGCCGAGCTGGCCCACATGAAGGCCCTCCTCCAGTCCTTTCAGACTGACGAAGACCGGGACAGGGCGCTCCCTCCCGAGCGGGATGAAGCATCGGTCGCTGGTGACGATGCTATTTCGGTGGCGGCCTCTGGCACCCAATTCCGTGAGGACCTTTCAGGGCTGGGCTCTGGGGCGTCTAGGTCTGACTCAGTTGCCTCCCAGGACAATACGGAGGAGTCCGTGACAGCCGCCATTCGAACGGCTCTTGCCCGCCCACAAATCGGGGTCCCTCAGGCCCAGCCTGCAGCTTCCAGCGCGTTTTTTAGGCCCCGTACATCAGAAATAATAATAATTAATTCAATTTATAACGCACTTTTCATTACTGAAAATCTCAAAGTGCTACACATATATTGAATGCTACACACATTCATAAACCGGTGGCGGCAGACTACCATGCAAGGTGCTTTCCAGTCCTACCGGGAGCAACTCAGGGTTAAGTGTCTTGCCCAAGGACACAACGACACATGGTGCGGGTCCCGGGAGTCGAACCGCCAACTTTCCGATCGGGAGACGACTGCCATTACCACTACACCACGGCTGAACCACTAGACTGAGGAACAGCTTCTACCCTGAGGCTGTTAGACTCATGAATAAATAAATAATAAGAATAAACACTGTGAAAAATCACATCATGCTGATGCTGAAGCGGCCCTTGTGGTTCCCCCTTCGGAAGAGTATATACGGGAGCTACATGCTTGCTGGTCTGACACCAGGGCATTTTCGCGTCCGACAAGAGATGGCAGGGTCCTGGCGTCCACGCAAGAGGCAACTAAGGTGTGTGACGTTCTGGGGCAGATGTCTACAGTGGAACCAAGCATCGCCTCTCATCGTCCCTCCTGACGAGGCCTTACGGCCCAATGCACGCTGCCCGCTGCCTCAGTGCCGTATTACTGACGACCTTCTCTGCAGAGCCTATGATTCTGGGGCCCGCATGGGCCAGATTGGGAACTCCCTTTCTCATCTCATGCTGGCCCAGTCTTCCTCTTGGAAGCTGTTCCAATGGACCATCTCACGCAAGGCCTGGTTGATGCATCTCTGCAGCCCTTTGCCTTCATGACAAGAGAGATTGGCCGAACACTCTCCACTCTGGTGCATGCTCGCCACTAGGTCTGGCTGGCGCAGTCGCCACTCACTGAGCCTTGTAGGAGAACCCTCCGGGACCTACCTGTGGTTCCGAGGGAACTTTTTGGTTTTGCAACACTATATGCCTTGGAGCGTACGGCTCAGGCGTCTCGAACGAGGCAGCAGCTGGCGGGGCTTCACAGACATGATCGCTAACCGGCTGGCACTTGGATGGGAGCGGGCCCCTCACGACTGTCCTCGCGTCCATCTCCTTCTCTCGCTGTGCCTCAGGACCCAATGCGGGGTCAGGGATCGGCCCAGAGACCTTTTCCAAGTCAGAGGGGTCAGGCTTGTGACCCAGCTGAGGCTGGGCCATCTCACTCTTTTCGGACGGCGCAGTCTAGCCGGCGTCCTCCCAGGCCTTCAAGGGGTCGGGGGGCCCGCAGATGATACCTTGGAGCTGGCGGTCGGTTATTTTACCCCGAGACAGCTCAATTACTGGGCTACCCACACCCCGGACGTGTGGGTGTTGTCCACCTGGTCCTAGGGGTATCGTCTTCAATTCCTCCGCCGGCCACCCGTTCCTGGCCGGGTCAGGATGACTGTCATCCGCGACCCGGTGAAGGCACAGACACTGAACGATGAAATCTGCACCTTGCTGGCCAAGGGGGCTATTATAACTGTGGACCCCCTGCTGGATCCAGGGGCCTTTTATTCCACATATTTTCTTGTTCCGAAGAAGTCCGGGGGTCTACGTCTGGTTCTGGACCTCAGGGACCTGAACATCTACTTAAAGGTCATGCCTTTCCGCATGCTGACCACCAAGGGTGTATTGAGGGCGATTTCCCCGAGCGATTGGTTCACTTCCATAGAGCTCAGGGATGCTAATTTCCATGTTCCAATCGTGCCGCCCCATTGGCGGTTCCTTCGTTTTGCCTTTCAAGGGCGACACTTTCAACTCATGGTCCTCCCGTTCGGTCTTTCGTTGTCTCCCAGGGTATTCACCTGATACATCGCAGCGGCCCTCTCCCCTCTTCAGGTGCGGGGTCTAAAGATCCTTCCGTATCTGGACGACTGGCTCATTCGTGCCACAACGCGGGATTAGGTAGTTCGGGATACCCGATTGGCACTCCAGCATGTGAGACGCTTGGATTTGCAGGTGAATATGGAGAAGAGCAATCTGACTCCCTCTCAGGAGACTATCTTCTTGGGCATTGCCATGGATTCCATTTCAATGACTGTTCGCCCGTCACCCCAGCAGGTCGATAGTATATTGACCCTGCTCCCAGACTTCAGGCACAGTATTGCACCGCCTCTGGTGAAGTACCTTCAACTCCTAGGGATGCTTACAGCTGCATCTGCCATGGTGCCCTTGGTGTTGCTGTCGCTAAGGCCCCTACAGATGTGGCTGAACAGCTTGAATTTGGACACTTCTCGGAACATTCATCGTCTCCGACGACTTCGGGTGAGCCCTCAAAGCCTCCAGTCTCTGTCCCAATGGAGGGTGAGGTCGTTTATGACAGCGGGGGTCCCGCTCAGTTCCCTCCCATGCCATCGGGAGGTTGTGTTTACGGATGCATCCTCCACGGGCTGGGGTGCCACCTGGCGGGGTCACATGGCACAGGGGACATGGTCCCAGAGACAGAGCACGGAACACATCAATGTCCTGGAGTTACAGGCTGTGCTTCTGGCCCTTCGGAGCTTCCTTCCAGGCTTACGGGGGAAGCATGTGCTGGTGAGGTCAGATAACACCACTGTGGATTTTTACGTCAACCACCAGGGGGGAACCAGGTCAAGGAAACTATTGTGTTTGACGCAGCATCTTCTGACCTGGGTTGCTCCATGCTTGGCCAGCCTCCGATCAGCTTACATCCCGGGGCCACAGAACGTGCCAGCAGATTCTCTGTCCCGTCAGAAGCTACTCCCGGGGGAGTGGAAACTTCACGACAAGGTGGTGGAGAGGATCTGGATGGTCTATGGCAGAGTGGACGTGGACCTCTTTGCCTCAAGGGACGCATTTCACTGCCCCCTTTGGTTCTCCCTGGGCGACGCGGCCCTCTGGGCCACGATGCGCTGGCGCACGTCTGGCCCCGGACCCTCCTTTATGCCTTTCTACCCTTCAGCCTACTCTTTCAGACCCTCCTACGGATTCGTCAGGAGGGGCACAAGGTTCTGCTGGTGGCCCCCTTCTTGCCAGCAAGGACTTGGTTCCCTCTGCTGCGCGAACTCGGCTCCGGCTCGCCGATGGGTCTCCCCTCCAGGACGGACCTTCTTTTCCAGATGGAGGGTCGGGTTCTGCACCCAGAACTGGACCAGCTCCAACTCTGGGCAGAGCCGGGACCTACGTTTTCAGGATACACCGGGCCGGTAGGACATACAATGGCTAATGCGTGGGCGCCATCCATGCGGGCCATATGTACTAATAAATGGGCGGCCTTTGTGACCTGGTGCCGCGATAATGGGCAGGATCTGGTACGGTGTTGAGTCTCTGACATACTGACCTTCCTGCAAGCGTTACTGGATCGAGGACGATCCCCATCTACCTTGAAGGTATATGTGGCTGCCATTTCTCGTTGGCATATCGGCCTAAATGGTTGTTCGGTGGGCCGGGACCAAGGACGTTGCACTGTTTTTGAGAGGTGCTCGGCGTTTGAAAGTTTATTAGAGTTCATTGGGGGTTCATTAGTGTTTATTAGAGGGTTTATTAGAGGTTTATTAGAATATTTTTTAGAGGGTTTATTAGGTTTATTAGAATGTTTATTAACCGAGTTGAGAATCCAACCCAGCCTTTGAGTTCTGGTGCTGCTGTAAACCAGTGGACTTGTGGTTTATTGAAGAAGCAGCTGGTTCTTCTATCGAGTCTGGAGGTTCAAGTTTCTTGAGTTCTTCTATTAATGAACAAAAGTCAATAAAAGCCCGAGCGATATGCACGGAAACAAAAGTGGTCCTCTAAAATGTTTCTTTAAGAACAGCATGTATCATTCACACTCGCAGACAGTTCTTCTGTTTGACTCTGAGTTTTGGGTCAGTTGACTGATGTGGTCCCTGTCCCCCCCAGGATCTTCACAGCTGTAATGCCAATGGTGGCAGCTGGTTGGATCCCAGATGATCCTACTTTACAGCCAATCAGACGTCTCGGGTCTCTAGTATGATTTCTTTCTTCTGTTGGTTCAGTCTGTCACCGCCTTGCTGCTGCATGTGCACTTTGAAGTGTTCTGATTGGCTGATCGGCCTGAAGTCAACATCCAGATCAGATCCAGGATCAGCCATCAGACCTGTAGCCTGGTTGTTTTGTGTTTTCTGAAAAACTTTTTTTTAACAACTCACCAAATCATTGTGTTGAATACGTGAAGTCTTTCTGTTGATGGTTCTTAACTTCATGATTTACTGATCTGGACGAGGACAAAACATAAACTCTAAATCTGAGATGGCTGCCACCATTTATTTAAATAAACTGGCCACACTGGTTATTTCAGGAAGCCGTGCTTTCTAGTTTTATGTTGCTTAAATGATTGTGGGGGCTGAAGATTAATCTATGGGGGCCAGGGCCACCATTACAAATATCTCCAATTACAGTATAATGTTTCATATTTTGCCTTTTATTTTTAGTCACAATAAATAATGTAATTTGTTTTTAGGGTTTTTGTCCCGTTGCAGAGCAAAGAGGAGTAGCCTCCGTCCGTCCTTGTTGTGAGCACGATAACTTGGAAAAACAAGTGAGGTACCGACTTCCGTAGAGGTGTGTGGCTACATCTAGGCGTAAGAAGGGTCACCACCATTTATGGTACTCACGGCCACCATTGGCCCCCCTCTGGCTCCACCTTTGCCTCTGGTTGTGGCAGCGTCCACGCGCCGCCTCCAACAAGCACAAAATAAACCTGTTTTACTCCACAGTGCAACTCCAACACACCAAAAACATTTAGACACTCACTCTGCACGTTCCTCAGCTTGTTTTTCTTTCACTGCTCCAACACGACTAACGACCACATCAGGCTGATGTTTGTAAGAATAAATTATTTCCCATAATTCCCAGTAACTTGTCCTGACTGGGACGTGCTGATCTGTCCAAACGTCTTTTGTCTCCAGGTTTAGCTTCTTCTCTCGTGACAAGCAGCGCGGCGTGCAGCTCGACGCCGGCTTCAACCCGGGGACACGGAAAGACGAGGCGTACACGGAGCAAGCCCAGGAGGCCCTGCAGCACATGTGAAACACATGTGAAACACCCGGCAGCACATGTGAAACACCCTGCAGCACATGTGAAACACCCTGCAGCACATGTGAAACACCCGGCAGCACATGTGAAACACCCTGCAGCACATGTGAAACACCCGGCAGCACATGTGAAACACATGTGAAACACCCGGCAGCACATGTGAAACACCCTGCAGCACATGTGAAACACCCTGCAGCACATGTGAAACACCCGGCAGCACATGTGAAACACCCTGCAGCACATGTGAAACACCCTGCAGCACATGTGAAACACCCTGCGCTCCATGGGAATCGGACCCTCGCCCTCTGGCTGAAGCAGTTTGCTTCAAGGTGAGAGACGGGCTGAAGGTCGACGGCTGAAAAGGCCGAACTTCAGCTTGGATCTGGTTTTTCAGGATGAAGCTCCTGCTGAAGGACAGAAGAGTTGCAGATGTGGACAATGTACGACCTGAGGGCCGACAGTGGACCTTGGACACGCCCCGTCAGGCCTCCACTGTCCTTCCTGAAAAAAAAACAACTTTAAAATGAGGAATAATAATAATAATAATAATGAATTCAATTTATAACGCACTTTTCATTAGTGAAAATCTCAAAGTGCTACACACATTCATAAACCGGTAGCGGCAGACTACCATGCAAGGTGCTTTCCAGTCCTACCGGGAGCAACTCGGGGTTAAGTGTCTTGCCCAAGGACACAACGACACATGGTGTGGGGAACCGGGATTCGAACCGCCAACCTTCCGATCGGGGGACGACTGCCATTACCACTACGCCATGGCCGCCCCTGGAAAAAGCTGCATTTTATCAATAAATACAACAAAAACATCAAAAACCTTTAGATTAAGATCAGCTCAAACTTTTAAAGGCGTCGTGTTTCCAGAACCTCAACGACTCCAACAAACACGTGTGGTCCCTGAGGAACACCATCCTGCATGTTTTACTTGTTTCCCTGCTTTGACACACTTGATCTGAACGAGTGGTGATTAACAATCAGGCAACAACTGAAACATGCAAGATGGTGTTCCTCAGGGACCACGGTTGGGAACCATGGTTTTAGAGGAAACAAAATAAAAATTAGAGTAAAGAAAAAACATAAAACAATCCTTTGATAGAATTTTTTTTTTATTGTTGCAGAAGGTTACAGCCCCAGAAACACAAAGACTGAAATTCAGAAGTTTGTTTGTTTTTTTTCATTCAACCTTTATTTAGTCAGGTAAATCTTTTGAACCTCATGGGCTCATTTACGAAAGCGACCTGCTAAAACTAAAGTTGTTGTTTTTTGTCTTCAAAAGCCGCGTATAAAATAAGGATTTCCAAGTTTTTTTAAATGACCTGAGCATTTTGCTGATTTTTTTAAATGTAAACATGGACAGAATCATGATTTTAAATCCTTTTTTATTTAAGAGCCTTTAGAATAACTGTGGACAACAAGAAATGGCCTTTTCCCTAATTCTGAATGAAACTTCTTGGATGCACTTTTTGATCATTTTTTAAAGTTTTTGTCTGAAATATTCTTGTTTGTGTTTCCAGAACCAGACAGAGTTTAAATACTTAAAAAATAAAACATTTCATGATGTGAGGCAGTGTACGGGAAGTTTGTCAAATATTTAAACAATATCCTTTTTATTACCAAACAGGCTTCAACTTGTCAATGAAGGAAAACTGGAAGTGTCGGAAGGATTATTTTGTCTTGCGTTTTATTTATTTTATTTTTTATTGAAACCAAATGTTTTCAAATATGACAGTGAAGCCCAGCTTTAGCTACAAACAGCTAAAGACAGCAGTGAAGCCCAGCTTTAGCTACAAACAGCTAAAGACAGCAGTGAAGCCCAGCTTTAGCTACAAACAGCTAAAGACAGCAGTGAAGCCCAGCTTTAGCTACAAACAGCTAAAGACAGCACCAGTTTCTTCTCACGGTCTGGACAGGTTTAAGGAAAATAGATGATTAAAAATTTACTTTTAAGATCTTGAGGGCCAGACCAGATGTTCACCAGGGCCATGTTTGAGCCCTCGGCCTCGAGTTGGACACGTGCTCTACAGACTGTGAATGAACCCTGGGAAGAGCTTATCTGCCACACATTTAATTTTTATTTATTTATTTTGGTGCAGTCAATAAACTTGATTTTGTCTGACAAAGCCTAAAATTCCTTCTACTTTTTATTTAGTCAGAAAAGTTTCCGATGCTCTCCTAACCTCACAGTAACTACAAGAAAATCAGCCACATTAAAATATACTAAAAACACCCTTTAATATAATTATATTATAAAATAAAGCATTCCTCTCCATCATGTATTTTATTTCTTTTTACCTCCATCCGACACTACATTTTTAGATTTTCTCACTAGAAGGAGCTCCACCTTTACATCTGAGAGCCTCTGAAATAATTTACAGGTGGAGTTCAACTCGCCTGAGTTCAACTCGCCTGAGTTCAACTCGCCTGAGTTCAACTCGCCTGAGTTCAACTCGCCTGAGAAGCAGAACGAGTGTCACTGCAGAGTGCCGCCTCTCGTCTCGCCCGACAAAATACTTTTAGTTCGTCCGTAAAGAGCAAAAACTCAGTAAATACACATTTAGTAGTAAAAAGCTGTTTCACGTGCATGCAGGCTGCTGTTGGCAGGACGTCATTAGCGGGTGCACCGTGCTCCAGCAGCTCGAGGCTCAATCTGGATCAGGACCAGCAGAAACGGTTAGAAACCAGAGTTTCCACCACGAGGAAATAAATCAACTTATTAGGAAAGAGCTGCGTGTCTGAGAGACGGGAGGAAGCTTGAAAACAAGGCGTTGTTTTCAGCTACCGGCTCAGGCTGTGCACAAAACTAAAGACTGAAGAGTCAAAAAATCATTTTCGGCATACTGATGGAGGAAAATATATATATTTTTAATGACATTAAAAAAAAAATTGATTTAAAAAAAAAAGCTAAAATGTGTTTTTCTTAAGACCCCAAAAGAAGAGTTAAAATAAAAAAAGTAAATAGTATTTTTAAAGCAGATAAATAAGGGGAGGCTCTAAAGTTAAATGGAAATGCAGGAAGAGTTAATATAACTTGAACAGGAGTTCCTCTGGGAGCAGTGTTCGGTTTGTTTTCATCTCGTTTTGTACAAAAAGAACGATTTGTTGCTTTCATCCTGTTTCCACTGCAATAATAAAAGAGCGTTGGCTTTTCTTTCATCTTTGGTCATTCTAATCATAAAACAAAATATTTAAAACAACAAAAATGAACCTGCTGTTTACATCTCTACATGAAGTGGAAAATTATGTGCAAAATAAATTTGGGTATATTTTATTTCACATTTTATGTTTAAAATAAAAAGCTGAGAAAACCTGGATTTATCTACTTGTGAAAAAGTAAAAGTTCATTTCCTGTTTGACTCTGCTGGTCAGACATCTCGTCATGTTTCAGAGGCGGTCGGTGATTCAGATAAAAACTTCTCCGTTGTATGCTTTTACTCTTTTAGTGAAATGTGCAGTCACTGAAAAAAATAAAAAATAAATCACACACTCTGTCCTTTATTTGTATAATTCATTTTTTATTTATTTAAATCCCAGCATTAAGATTTACTAAACGCAACAACAGCAAACCAGCACGTCCTAAAATGGCCCATGAGGCAGTTTTTCCCTTTAGATGCATTTGTTCCAGTTAAAAAATAAAAAACATCTCTTATAATGTAACTGTATGTAACTGGGTACATAATCTCATTTCATCACATGTACCACATGCGGTGCAAATGACAATAAAGATTCTCTGACTTATAAAAACCGTTAACGCTGCAGAACGAGACAGGAAATTAAATGTAAAAAATAAATAAAGCAGGTGGATTCTTGTGACTTTTATTCTAAAGAACTGTTATTACTAACTTCCTGGAACAGCTCCTCGTTCACTTTCAACAGCTAAAGCTGCCGAAATCTTAAAAATTAGTGAAAATAAATAAATCTGAAAAAAGCTCTGCTACTTTCTAACCAAAAGTAAGAAAAGAGTCCAGTTTATTTTCTTTAAACATGAACAGCATTCAGGAAGTGCGCAGAAAGAGAGTGTCCTGCAACAGGCTCCGCCCCTGGAGGGGGCGTGGTTCTGAGGCTGAAGCAGTTCCAACTTTATGAACATTTAAAACACATTGACTGAAACACTCGGGGACTTAACAGAACTTTGAGGCGTATTAAAATTTTAGATGTGAGAATTCTGCACATAATGAAAAATGTGAACTTGATTCGGTTCTGATGCGCTCGTGTTGCACCGATCTTTG
>JBBPBX010079237.1:0-16435 GCA_038048925.1 Garcialebias charrua
AACCCCAAGTTGCTCCCGGTAGGACTGGAAAGCACCTTGCATGGTAGTCTGCCGCTACCGGTGTATGAATGTGTGTAGCACTTTGAGATTTTCACTAATGAAAAGTGCGTTATAAATTGAATTCATCATTATTATTACTGCAAGCGCTCTTGGCCACGCCCACTTCTCTGCTCTGCACGGTGAACAGATGATCAGCTGCAGCAGGAAGTTTTTCTTGCAATATGGGCTATACAAATGTGCAGCAGGCGCCAAATAATTTAAAAAAAATTTTTAGATAAAAATGTCATGCCGATCGTGCGGCTCATCCATCAATCAGCCAAACTGTGTGTCCTGTCCAATCTTATTTTGAAAAACCGTGATATAGAGCGAGCCTGCAATAAAAGACCTGCAAAGTAGCAAGGAAGTACTGTAAAAACAAACAAACAAACAAAAAACTGAAACATACAGTAAAGTTTTAATCACAGGAATAGAATGAGTTTTATGGTTTAGTTTTTAAAGTGCTTTAATGATGCAGTTGTTTGAACTGAAGTTTCAGTTTCATCCCATGTAAAGTTTTTAGATACATTATTTTGTTGTTAAACTCAAACCACGGCACGTCAGCAGGGCTGATCAGAACTGCCCTCTTCCTCCTCCTCCTCCTCCTCAGAAATATCAGCGAAGCAGCTGAAGCCTGGAGGACAAACATGTTGTCCGCTCCGATTAATTCATTGTTGCTCCAAAAAGACATTAACAGGAGAGCACAGACAAGTGAAAAGTGTTGCTGTCTGCAGCCTGAAGGGTCTGGTTTAACTTCATCCTGCTGTTCATACGCCCACACTGTGCCTCATATCACAACTCTTTCACACCGCATTCCTTTTTTGCAAAAAACAAATAAATAAAAAATCTGATTTACAAAATAAATGCCTTGGGTTTTAAAAAAATGTGGCTGGGGATTTCACAAACTTTTAAGAAAACGGCAACTGAAAATTGATTCTTGCAGAGAGAAAACACTTAATTGGAGTTAAAAACTTGTCTATTAAACAATGTTGTTTTATTTTTGTTCCTTTAGCTGCTTTAGTTTACTCACCTCTGCGGTGTACGGGTACGAGGCGTCAGTGTCGATGCCCTGGTTGTCGATGACGTACTGGAAGGCGTGGTGCATGAAGCCCCCGTTGCAGCCGTGGTTGCCGTACTTGGTGGAACAGTCCACGAGGTTTTGGGGACTGAGGTCGACGAGCTTTCCGGTTTTTATGGCCAGCTGACCCTCCAGGGCCCCGGCAGCACTGAAGGCCCAGCAGGAGCCACAGGAACCCTGGATAAAAAAAAAAAAAACTGCTCTGACTTCACTGTCTTTAGAAAGCATCTGCAGGAAACACGCAAATCGCCCTGAATAACCACTTTTTATAATAATAATAATAATAATAATAATAATGTCTATTCCTGTCATCTGCATATGTTCCCATACACAGACGAAATTCGTCTCTGCATTTAACCCAACCACCTACCAGGTGGTGCAGTGAGCAGCCCGAAAGCGCCCGGGGAACTGGAGAAATAGGTGTGCACTCATAGACACCCCAAGCTGGGTAGTGGCCGGGGCGCAAACCTGCGACCTTCGGATCCGTAGTCAAAAGCCCTGCCACTAGACCATTTTATGAGCTTCAGATTGAGATGAAACATTTAATCATGGATTTCATCATGTACCGTAGATGTGCTGTGATGAGAAACAAACTTAACAGCTAGAGAAAGTACATTTCCTGCTAAATGCAGTGTGAGTTGCTGAAGAATTTGCTGAAAGACAGCTGAAATTAGTTAAAAAAACATGCTGAAATGTAACTGAAATGAAAGAACAAGCTTAAATTAGCAGAAGAAAGCATAAATAACACATATTTGCTGTTTTAGGTTTAAATAAGCAGAAATTAGCATAAAAATAGCAAAAAAAAGCTGAATTTAGCAAAAATTATCTTAAAAGATGAAAATGCTGAAAAAAGCTTAAGCTACTAGTAGGAAGAGAAATGAGCTGAAACAAGCTAAAAATAAGTGTGAAATTAGCTGAAAAATCTAAATTTTGCACTAAAAAAGCTAAATACTGTAGTAGCTGAATCAGCGGTAGTTGAATCTGATCGGGGGTGCTGCTGTTCGGCATTTTGTTTTTGTACTAGTGCTTTTACAAAGTAGTTAACATTTTTCTTAGTTCATATTAGGTCTTATTACTGTTTTTCTTTT
The DNA here is from genome assembly GCA_038048925.1 of Garcialebias charrua. Classification (NCBI taxonomy): domain Eukaryota; kingdom Metazoa; phylum Chordata; class Actinopteri; order Cyprinodontiformes; family Rivulidae; genus Garcialebias; species Garcialebias charrua. The sequence goes on from JBBPBX010079237.1 coordinate 2,203, forward strand.
ATATTTTATAGTTTTCTTGGATGTAACTGGGACCCTGTGTACACAATTTGTTCCAGCACATGTACCACATGACAAATAAAGAACTTTGAATCCTTTGAATCCTTGAAATAGCAGAAAAAGCTGAAATTAGCAGAAAAAAGCTGAAAAGAACAGAACAAACTGAAATTAGGCTGAAAGTACTGTAGCAAAAATTACCAAGAAAAACTTGATTTTATCTTAAATCAGATGAAATTAGCTAAAAATACTAGAAAATAGCTGAAAAGTTAGAACAAGCTTAAATTAACAGAAGAAAGCATAAAGAACACGTTTGCCCAATTAGGCTGAAAGAAGTGAAAATGAGCACAAAAAGTAAAAGTTTAAATGAGCAAAAAACAGCTGAAAAGTAGCTAAAAAGCAGAAAGAAGCTTAAATTACAGAAGGAAGTGGAGAGAGAGCACATTTTTTGCTGCAGGTTGAAAAAGTTGAAATGAGTGCAAAAGATGTGGAATCCACTGAAAAGGCTAAAATTAGCATAAAGGGTCAAGAAAGGTTCAAAAACAGCTAAATAGTAGCTGAAAAAGCTGAAACTAGCAGAAAAAACCTGAAAGGAAATAAACAAACTGAAAAGAGTATAAATAAGTTATTTAGGCTGAAAGTACTGTAGCAGAAATTACCAAGAACAACTTGAACTTCTGGCAGACCCAAACGTATTGTGAGGGTCTGCTGGGAACGTCTGGCAGAGTCTCCCGTAAGACGGAGCTTTAACTCCCACCTCCGGGAGAGCTTTGAACACGTTCCGAGGGAGGCGGGGGACATTGAGTCCGAGTGGGCCATGTTCCGCGCCTCTATTGTCGAGGCAGCTTATCAGAGTTGTGGCCGCAAGGTTGTTGGTGCCTGTCGTGGTGGCAACCCTCGAACCCGGTGGTGGACACCGGCGGTGAGGGATGCTGTCAGGCTGAAGAAGGAGTCCTATTGGGCCTTTTTGGCCTGTGGGACCCCGGAAGCAGCAGATAGGTACCGGCAGTCCAAGCGGCATGCGGCTCGGGTGGTTGCTGAGGCAAAAACTCGGGCGTGGGAGGAGTTCGGAGAGGCCATGGAGAATGACTTCCGTACGGCTTCGAGGCGATTCTGGTCCACCATCCGGCGTCTCAGGGGGGGAAAGCGGTACGCGACCAACACCATTTATGGTGGGGATGGCGTGCTGTTGACCTCAACTCGGGATGTTGTGAGTCGGTGGGCGGAATACTTCGAAGACCTCCTCAATCCTACTGGCACGTCTTCCACTGAGGAAGCGGAGCCTGGGGACTTTGGGTCGGGCTCTCCAATCTCTGGTGCTGAGGTCGCCGAGGTGGTTAAAAAGCTCCGCGGTGGCAAGGCTCCGGGGGTGGATGAGATTCGTCCTGAGTTCCTTAGGGCTCTGGATGTTGTGGGGTTGTGTTGGCTTACGCGACTCTGCAATATCGCGTGGACATCGGGGGCAGTTCCCTTGGATTGGCAGACTGGGGTGGTGGTTCCCCTATTCAAAAAGGGGGACCGTAGGGTGTGTTCCAACTATAGGGGGATCACACTCTTAAGCCTCCCTGGTAAGGTCTATTCAGGGGTTCTGGAGAGGAGGGTCCGTCGGATAGTCGAACCTCGGATTCAGGAGGAGCAGTGTGGTTTTCGTCCTGGTCGTGGAACACTGGACCAGCTCTACACCCTCAGCAGGGTCCTGGAGGGTGCGTGGGAGTTTGCCCAACCAGTTTACATGTGCTTTGTGGACTTGGAAAAGGCATTCGACCGCGTCCCTCGGGGGGTTCTGTGGGGGGTACTCCGGGAGTATGGGGTACCAGGCCCATTGATATGGGCTGTTAGGTCCCTGTACGACCGGTGTCAGAGCTTGGTCCGCATTGCCGGCAGTAAGTCAGGCTCGTTTCCAGTGAGAGTTGGACTCCGCCAAGGTTGCCCTTTGTCACCGATTCTGTTCATAACTTTTATGGACAGAATTTCTAGGCGCAGCCAAGGTGTTGAGAGGATCCGTTTTGGTGGCCTTAGAATCGCTTCTCTGTTTTTTGCAGATGATGTGGTCCTATTGGCTTCATCAGATCGTGATCTACAGCTTTCGCTGGAGCGGTTTGCAGCCGAGTGTGATGCGGCCGGGATGAGGATCAGTTCCTCCAAATCCGAGGCCATGGTCTTGAGCCGGAAAAGGGTAGCATGCCCTCTCCGGGTCGGGGAGGAGGTCCTGCCCCAAGTGGAGGAGTTTAAGTATCTCGGGTCTTGTTCACGAATGAGGGAAAACTGGAGCGTGAGATCGATAGGCGGATAGGTGCAGCGTCCGCAGTGAAGCGGGCGCTGTACCGGTCTGTCGTGGTGAAGAGAGAGCTGAGTCGAAAGGCAAAGCTCTCAATTTACCGATCGATCTACGTTCCCACCCTCATCTATGGTCATGAGCTTTGGGTTGTGACCGAAAGAACGAGATCTCGGATACAAGCGGCTGAAATGAGTTTTCTCCGCAGGGTGTCTGGACTCTCCCTTAGAGATAGGGTGAGAAGCTCAGTCATCCGGGAGGGACTCGGAGTAGAGCCGCTGCTTCTCCACATCGAGAGGAGCCAGTTGAGGTGGCTCGGGCATCTGGTTAGGATGCCTCCTGGACGCCTCCCTGGTGAGGTGTTCCGGGCATGTCCCACCGGGAGGAGACCCAGAGGAAGACCCAGGACACGCTGGAGGGACTATGTTTCTCGGCTGGCCTGGGAACGCCTTGGGATTCCCCCAGAGGAGCTGCTCCATGTGGCTGGGGAGAGGGAAGTCTGGGCCTCCCTACTTAGGTTGCTACCCCCGCGACCCGACCCCGGATAAGCGGACGAAAATGGATGGATGGATGGAACTTGAATTTCTCTGAAATCAGCTGAAATTTGCAAAAAATGCTAAAAAATTGCTGAAAAGTTAGAACAAGCTTAAATTAAAGGTGCTATGTGTAACTTTCTGTAGAGCACAGAACTTAGAAATATTTTCAACAGGCAAAGCATTCTGATCCCTCCCCCTCAGAGCCATATATGGCTCTGCCCCCTTGCTCTGCTGAAATTCAAATTCAAGCTCTGTTTTTATTGGCTGGTTAACGGCGGGTCACTCTGTGTTTTTAGTGTTTTTATAAATGCTGATAGAGAAGCAAGGGGACTATAGTTTTTTTCAGAGATTACTTTGTCTAACACCAGTCTGTCAGTAGATAGTGACAGAGTGAAGAAATATGTTAAAAATATATTGTTAGAAAAGTTACAGACTGCACTACAAAGTTACATAGTGCAGCTTTAACAGAAGAAAGCATAAAGAACACATTTGCCCAATTAGGCTGAAAGAAGTGAAAATAAGCACAAAAAAGTGGAAATTATCTGTAAAAGTTTAAATGAGCAAAAAAACAGCTGAAAAGTTGCTAAAAAGCAGAAAGAAGCGTAAATTACCAGAAGGAAGTGGAGAGAGCACATTTCTTGCTGCATTAGGTTGAAAAAGTTTAAATGAGTGCAAAAGATGTGGAATCCACTGAAAAAGCTAAAATTAGCATAAAGGTTAAAAAACAGCTAAATGGTAGCTGAAATAGCAGAAAAAACTGAAAGCAGAAAAAGCTGAAAGGAACAGAACAAACTGAAATTAGTATAAATAAGTTAATTAGGCTGAAAGTACTGTAGCAGAAATTACCAGGAACAACTTGAATTTCTCTGAAATCAGCTGAAATCAGCTAAAAATGTTAGAAAATAGCTGAAAAATTAGAACAAGTTTAATTAGCATTAGAAAGCATAAAGAACACATTTGCCCAATTAGGCTGAAAGAAGTGAAAATGAGCACAAAAAATTGGAAATTATCTGAAAAAGTTTAAATGAGCAAAAAACTGCTGAAACGTTGCTAAAAAGCAGAAAGGAAGTGGAGAGAGCATTTTTTTGCTGCATTAGGTTGAAAAAGTTGAAATGAGTGCAAAAGGTGTGGAATCCACTGAAAAAGCTAAAATTAGCATAAAAGTTCAAGAAAGGTTCAAAAACAGCTAAATAGTAGCTAAAATAGCAGCAAAAGCTGAAACTAGCAGAAAAAAGCTGAAAGGAACAGAACAAACTGAAATTAGTATAAATAAGTTAATTAGGCTGAAAGTACTGTAGCAGAAATTACCAAGAACAACTTGAATTTGAAATCAGCTGAAATTAGCTAAAAATGCTAGAAAATAGCTGAAAAGTTAGAACAATCTTAAATTAACAGAAAAAAGCATAAAGAACACGTTTGCCGTTTGCACATTCACACATGAAAACATCTTTATGCTATAACTACTGTACAAGACATTTGACTATCTTTTCTACTTTCTATAACATGCATTTCAACAGTAGGCTGTGTAGTTACAGAAATAACTACAACATGTTGAAATGACTATTTAGAGTTTTAATTTTTTTAATTTTAAGACAGTGGTACCCACAACCCCATCATGCAACCTAATTTAGAGTAAACCTTTTCTGAACGGTTTCAATAAAACGAGAAAAGTATGGATCGTTTTACGCACGTGGCCATGTTTTGCTGCACAACATGGGTTTGCAAAATGTATGAAATCAGGACATCATGTTTTACATCTTGGACAAAAAAGATAGAGTCCCTCAGCAACAACTGACGATTGATAGTTTCAAAAGTAAATGTTGAATGGGAACTTTTTGAAGCAGGTGAGAAAGTGGTTTCATAACTCTTACTGACTGTAAATGTGGCTGTGGTGAAGAAACATGCAAAACGTGGGGTTGTGGGGACTTCATGTGCAAACTGATGAGAAGAACAAACAGGAAGTATGTAGAAGAAATATAAATCATGATGACAACGTTGACTGAAACAAGGTGCTCCTGTGTCGACAGATGACACAAATTAATTAATAATTTTGTCTCGTTGAAGCTGTGAAACAGTCCCTTCGACTGCATGATTACATTTGTCATTATTTCATCTTTTACCTGCATTTTGACCTTTGTGACACTGCCCTTCTCTCTCCAGTCCATTGTGTCTGGTGCACTGGAGCCCGAGGCCCCTGTGAAGGGAGATGGCGCCCTCTGGAGGTTAGTGGGGGGAGTGAGGGTTGCAAAGGACTGCAATATCTCATCCGCTGTCTGCGAGGAAGAAGATAACACCAACACTGAGAGCAGAAGCAACTGATACACAGTGTCAACACGCAGGTTTTAAGTTTAAAATACCTTTTAGGATTTAAATATGTTAGTTCTCAAAATGTCTTCCCTGTAATTAATGTATGCATGTCTGCATCCATCCATCCATCCATCCAACTATCCATTTGAAACATCACAGGTTAAAATAAATGCATTTAGGAGGAAAAATAAAAACAACCTATTTTTCGACTAATTTATATATAATAATAATAATAACAACAATAATGATAATAATAATTATTATTATTGCCATTCAAAATTTTACAGTGCACCATGCAAAACTGAAAACTTTTGGAATGAATTTGGACGAGGAATAAAACAAAAGTGAAACAAAAATCAAGTTTGATATAATTTGCTATATAACTCAATTTTTGTTCCACATTTAATTTATTGTGTGGAGGTTTGGGGTAAAGCCTGTACAACTATAACAAATTCTATTTTAATTTTACAGAAAAGAACAGTGAGAATTATTGCTAGAAAGCCTTATTGTCATCCATCGAATGTACTATTTAAACAACTCCAACTACAGTATTGAAATTTTATGAATTGGTGGATTATAATATTTTGCTAGTAATGCATAAGGCTCATAAGAATGTGCTACCACGAATGTTCAAATGTTTTTCATAAAGAGAGAAAGCTGTTACAGTTTAAAAGGAACTGAAATGTTTGTTAAACCTAGATATAGGACTAATTTGAAGGGGCGTTTTATTTCGAATAAGGGAGTGGAATTGTGGAATGTTTTGGAAAAAGATGTTAAAGATGTAAACTCTGTGATGAAATTCAAAAAAATTATCAAGTCTAGACTGCTAGCAAAATACTAAAGCTTTACGTAATGCATCCTAATGTATTTGTTAATTATCGAGTGTGAAATGTTACTAAATTGATCAGCTGTTTCTGGAAGTTTATTGTTTAAATTAATTGTTTGTAAATTGTTTGTTTTGTTTTTTTTGGGAAAAAAAAGGGCAGACAAAACAAGAAATTTTTCCTCTGCCACCTTTCATTTTATGTATTTTGATTTTTTTTCACATATTTATGAAATGGTCTTTTTCCCCATTATCTTTTATGTTGTTTTTTTTAATATGTAAAATGAAAAAAAAAAAAAAGTATTCTTTAAAACAAACTGACGCCAAACATGTGTGCAGAAAAAGGTGGAAAGCTAATCACAATTTCTAGTTTTGTTGTTGTAAATAACAGCAGTGTGACTTCAAGAGAACATTACCTAATAAGATATAAATACCTGTGGAAAAAATGTAATGCTAAGTTTTTAACGTTCCACTAACTTTTGCTGCAACCACAAAACTTCCTGCTCAAGTTAAATTTGTTTTTCCTAGTATCTTTGTGGTCAATCTTCTGCTGCTCAGAAAACTCATGGGCTCATTGCAGAGATGAGCAGGAAACACTTCTTGTTCAGACTCTAATCGCGCTGTTTAAGTTTCAGCATGGATACATTTAAAGGTTTTACTAATTCAAACTTCTAAATAAGACAACGAGACAGGAGATGATCTAACCAGGTCTCCCATGAAGTTCATGCTCAGGTCGTAGGTGTGAAGTCCCATCGAGGCCTCCAGGTTGTGTGTAGTGATAAGCATCAGGTTCTTTTCCCACAAGCCCCTGCGGCGCACGTTCTCCTCCTAAACACAGAACAAGCACACAAAACACAAACAGTGGAAGTGAATCGACTCTGTGCTGGTAAACGGGAAACTTCCTTACTTTTAACTGCTTACTTCATTCTGGTAATCCTTGCCGTGCATCTTCTTCCACAGCTCCCAGTGGACGTCCAGTCTGCTGTCGAACATGGCCGCTGCTCCTGCGCACAGGGAGACGAGCAACAGGCCCGCCAGCATCGGGCCTGAAAACACAACACAAGATGTCAGCTGGTTACCTTTGACGCGACGCTATTTAACTTTTATACTTCAATCAGACCCTGTGCCAGATATAAAAACATTTTATGGGGTGACATCCCATTTTCAGAGTTTCTTCACCCTTTTAAACCAGACAGAGAACCAACACGGTTAACTACGGAAGCGTAGTGCTGACACCTGGGGAAATTTTTTTGTGGGGCTTATGTAGTAATAACGTGATACGTATCACGTTATTACTAGGGGTGTAACGATACACAAAACTCTCGAGAAGAGACGAGACAAATTACAGAGTTCGCGAGAATGAGACGCGATTTTAAAGGGGACCACACATGTAAAATTCACTTTTTAATGTTTTTTTACTCAACTTTGGGTATTTACTTCATAAAAAAACAGTCCTTGTGCCAAAAAAATGCACCCAGTGGTTTATTTACTCTAAGTAGATTTATTTGTCTGTGATTAAAAACGCTTCGTTTCACACTTCCTGCGGTTTGTGACGTCACAAACCGTAGCCAATCACCTCAAGCCTGAGTCCAGCCCCTCACCTAGCAACCCCTGGTGATGCTCCACCCACTTGAGTATAAAAGATGTCACGGTTGCCTAGCGGTTTAGGAGCTGACCTGGCGGTCATTTATTCATTTATTTAGCCCCCGGGGGGCTAGGGGTTTGCCCTGCTCCAGCCATGCAGCACATCTCGAGTAAAACCAGAATGTTTTATTACCTTGTTTGAATGAACTCTGTCTCGTTGAAACTGTGCACACACACTCTCGCGGTTTGGACTTGTTTCTTATACACACAAAAAAATAGAGGTCAACTTTTGTACCTAAAAGGTACTTTTATCGGGAAAGTACCTTGTAGTACAGAGATGGACCCTTGGGGTGATTTACTGTGGACCTTCAGAGGTACAAAATCACTGATCAGAGCAAATGGTACAAAATTGTACCAGTAGGAGTCAGTGTTGGGAGGGGTATTTCCTCCTAGACAGAAAAGGCGCCAGAAATGTAAAATGGCGGACTGCCCGGTTTTACGCAGCCTGTCCACCGAAGAACTGGTTAAAAAAATATCTGAAGCTGGAATCAAAATTAATGAAGAAGAGGCAAGAAGATTCAAGGGTAAGTAATGACCTATTTGATATGTCCATAATCTAACACAGTCTATTAATTTAAGATTAACCGCAATTTCAAAAGCGCTTATGTCTTAGCAAAGCTAGGAAGCTAATGCTAACGTGCAAATGGCAAACTACTTTTTTAAATCCAGCAGATTTGACCATTTCATGAAACGGTTAAGCTCAGAAAAACCTAGTGCTATAAAGTCAGCTAAGAAATATTTTTTTTCTCAGCAAAGAAATAAGCTCTCAGGATCCTGAGAAACTAAATGTTAGCTTGCGTGTAGCATCTAACAATTCGGTCAAAATCAACATTTTAGAATTAGTTTTTAGTCGGGATGTGATAACCGCTTGAATCGCGTTCTTTTAAGAGACAAGTCGATGTGGTTAGACAGTTTAGATGGCTTTTATTTAGTTTTCTAAACTTTAGAGAAATCTCCGTTTTTCTTGTGGGTTCAAACTGTACTTCGACCCAATGCAGCGCCTGGAAATGACGACAAAAGTGGGCTGGTCGTAACGGCCTGTGTCACCACTTTCGGCGAATCAGCGCTCGCCTTACAGATACGAGTGTGTAACTGACAAATCACAGCTCTCGTTTCATCCAGCTTCTTGTTTCATCCAATCACAGCTCGTAAACAGACGTGATTGACACGTAAATGTAACGTTAGCTTAGCACAGCAGAACACAACTTTACGGCCACTTTACAGCTCATAAACGCTCCACAACCATAGCAAAAATTTCTGGAATATTGCGGCACCACACAAGACAGGTAACTGAGCTTCCTCAGTAAGAACAGCAATTTTAAATCGTTGAAACAAAACGGGCATCGATCAAAACCGAGTCCAAACTAACTTGGTCACAACCCAGAACCCTCAGAACCAACAATCTGACGGCAGTTTCAAACAAAATATGCGTTCTATTTTCTGCTTGTAATGTAAAACCACACTCAGCAATCTTGCTAATGTAAGAAATAGCTTTTTAAGGTATAATTGAGAAATTGCACAGCAAGGTGACAATGTTTGTTTGTGCTTCTTTGTAGAAAATGAAGTCGACGGAGAAACTGTGGATTATGGACTAACAGAAGCCATGGTTGGATACCTATTTGATGGTTCATTTAAAAAGCAAGTCCAATTTCAACAATTCGTGCGCCAGTACAAGGAAGGTGAGACCACCATTACCTTGGAGCCAGTACCAGTGGAGGTTTGTCCATCTACATCTACAATAGAGCTCCAGCATATGCCATCTACTGATGCAAGGCAAGTGTATCATCTCAAAACTGGCTGTGAATGAATGTGTTCAGATATCTTGTCCAATGCCTAATGTAAAATAATATAAAAAATACACCTTGATTTTTTAAATTCTGTTTGTATATAACGTAGATTCAATAGATAATGCTGAGATGTATTTCTGTAATTAAGGGAGTAAAGGGGAGTTCCCTGGAGTTATTGTACACATTTGCTTTATTGTGGGGGTTACTCACTCATTTGCATATTGCAGTTCTTCTTTTCATTTCATTTAACTGGACATTGGCTGGGATTATTTTAATTTCTTTATTCTTAACTTTGTTTTCTGGTCAAATTTAATGGACAGCTTTTAAGCAGAATAGTGAATGGGTCAATAAATGTATTCATTATACATGATTAATTATGAAATTGTTAATTGTTTGTAAATAGAACTGAAAGTAACAATATATACAGCATAATTTAAAAGAGTAATACAACATTTTTCTATTTTTTTTTTAAAGATTTGATTCAGTGATCTGTTTTATAGCCAAAATTAGGGAAAGGATGACTTTCATTTTTCCTTTCAGTGGCGAAGTGGCTCACAGGAGACTACCTGTTGTGACCATCATTCCAGCATTTCCCAAAGATGTCCAGATGAAACTGGATGCAAAAGAACCATGTCACAGAGTCCCCAAACTCCGCAATAAAATAGTCAGAGTACTGTCTGAAATGATGGCAGAATACAACCTGTAAATAACATTTCTGTATACTATTGTTGTCTTATATTTGTGTTTAAAGAAAACAAAAATAACATATTTCTGTATTTGAGATAGATATCCAACCAATGTGGAGTACACTCAAGTTGCCAAGGCTCTGGTCATGAAATACCCTTTCCTGAGAGACATGGAGGGGAATGGCTATGTAAGTCTTTCTAATTGTTGGCCTGCATTTATGTATACAGTATATGTCTGTAAAGGCTCTCCATCATCCAGGTGGTATTCAGCTGAACAGGGTTAATTATGGAGAACTGAAACTGACATGGACCAATAAATAAATACACTTAATGCACCAATTTAAAAAGAGATACAAATGCATCTACAAGTAAAGGGAAAAACCAAAAATATATGTTTAAAAACTGTAAATTGAAAATTATGTGCTAAATACATAATTATTGGAACAAAGATGGACAAATAAATATGAAGACCAATCAAACTATAAAACATGAAGTAAAGTTCTCCTTTTTTAAATTAATTGGTACTTTTTTGTAATCAGGAGGAGCGTGGCTCACTTATAATCCAGCTGGTGTTAATGTTAGACCTTCTTTTTGAAGACTGAACTAGTGTACTGATGCTTCTGTGATTAGAAGCTAAACCTCTATCAACCCAGTCCAGTTGACTATTCAAGCTTTTCACTATGAAACGTATTTGTATTAACATGCATGCATATATCTTTACAGTATTTGTTACTTAAATTATATTAAATGTTTTCTAAAAAAAAAAATCCTAGCACACCTGGCACATGTCATTGAAGAGAAAATTTAAAGCAGAACGTGCACCACTTGTTAGTGACACTGAAGTCAGAAAGTTGAAGAAGTTCAGCCATACAAAGCAGTCCAAGTCTACCAACACATCTTCAAATGTGTCTCGCAACTCGTTGAGTCAATCATTTGTAAGTTTATTTCCATGTATTGTTTATTTTTCATGTTTTGATAAAAAATAAATAAACGAGTCTTGAAATGTTTCAAATGTTATACATTAAGTTATTACCAGCCACTGTCTCTTTATCCCAAAGGAAATTTGTGTTGGGGAAGATTCTGCATCTGTTGAAGCCCATGTGAATGTGCTCCAGACTGAATATCAGAAGATGCATCCAGATATGACCACTGTTAAGGACCGCATGGCTCGAACATTCTCCTGGAGACGACGTGAAATCATGGAAGGGATGCTAATTGAAGAAGTACTCAACAAATATCCTTTCTTAAAGATGCCTACTATAGTAAGTATAGCTAAATGGTAAATGGACTGTACTTGTATAGCACCATTCTAACCAACCAAAATACTGAAAGCACTTTATACTACAATCTGTGCCCTCATTTACTCATTCACACATACATTTACTACTCTCTACAAAGCTAATACAAGTAAATCAATCTATAGCTCAACAAATATCCTTTCTTAAAGATGCCTACTATAGTAAGTATAGCTAAATGGTAAATGGACTGTACTTGTATAGCACCATTCTAACCAACCAAAATACTGAAAGCACTTTATACTACAATCTGTGCCCTCATTTACTCATTCACACATACATTTACTACTCTCTACAAAGCTAATACAAGTAAATCAATCTATAGAGACTAATCAGTGCTTTAAATCACATTCATACACTGATGGGACACACATCAGAGGCAAAAAGGGTTCAGTGTCTTGCACAGGGACACTTCGACGTGTCAGAATAATGGGGAATCAAACCTCCAACTCTTGCATTAGAGGAACAACTGTGCTAACCACTCTTCCACAGCCACCATAGAGATAAGTGATAGTTGTTCCATCCCTAATGTGAGCTTGTCTATGTAATTTTGGACATTGTGTGAAAATGTGACCGCTTTAATGTAAGACCTATCGTTGCCTTTAACAATAATAACTGATAATGTGTTTGTGTATTCTACAGTGTATTGAAGAGGTTGACAGACTTCACCCTTCAACATTTGCCTTCTGTCATCGTTTCAAAGAAGGATTTGTCAGTGTGTTGCCAAATGTGCTTAAGCTTGCACAGGGAAAGTCTGTGCCGGCAAAACAGTACAATGATGCAAGAAAGGATGCCTTGGCTGAAGACCTACCAGGTAGTCACAGTCATTTTGCTAATGAATGTGAAAGTAGATCTGTAGTTACACTCTGTAATCTGTGATCTTTTGTCTTTTTTTTTTTTGCATTTCAGGAATCGACTTAAGGGCTGGACTGTTTTGCCATCCATCTTCAGAGAGAAGATTGAACACTACATCACTTTGGGAGAGGTAGGCATCTGGAATGTCGTAAAATCTTGTTCAAATAAGTGAAGAGGAAAAGGAAAATGACTAAGGGTGTATGAGTAACAAATTATTTTGGCTATTTGTTGTTGTTTAATATTTTGCTCAATATAACCATGCCGGTCATCAAAATATTACAGTCCCTTAACGCACACACCCTCACCAGTCGTTGCCAGTTTTCTGCGGGAAACCTATTTAATATGCTTAAAGTTGTATTACTTAATATTTTAAAATTGTAACTAAACACTGTCTTTAAATTATTTTTAAACTAATTGGTACATTATCTTTTGCTGCTTGGTTTGATATTTGTTTATTTTTGTAATTTATATAGAAAGACGCTGCTACACCCTATCCAACCATTCAGCTGAGGAATAACGAGTGGAAGATGGCGATGACCAGTGCTGGGCCCAGTGTGATGAAAGTAGATGGAGTAGATGTGTGCCACTGCACAGATCTTGATGAAGCCTTTATAACAGCCTTCAGTATGTACTACGTTTTCAACATTGAATACCCACCACACCTGAAAAACACCCTGACCTTTCTTCAGAGGCGCATTGTCAGCATTGTGGAAAAGGGAGACAAGACTTTGCCTATAACTGTACTCAGAGTCATTAACAATCTGTGATAGATCATCATGCCTCAATTATACCAGTGCCCCAAATGCATGCGAAGGACCTTTACTCTAGTTAAGTTAATCCAGCACGTTGGGCTTGTTCATGCCCATGAACCACGTTTCAGTATCACCTGTGGTATAAGTGAATGCCAGGCAACTTTTTCCCAGTTCCATTCTTTTAGGAAACGTGTACAGGAAGCATAAATGCAAAGTCTTTCAGTCTTCTGACACTGAGGGGCACGGTGAGGATGCCAATGCGGTGCAGCACAACTTATACTGTGAGCAACAAGATTCTGAATTAGATGCATGTCCTCCTGATCATCAAATAGTTGAGCCAAATTTAGATAAACTACTGGAGGAATTCCGAGATAATCTGTTCAAATTTGTTCTTAAGTGCAGAGAGAAAAACCTTTTACATGAGGAAAGCATTCCAGTGTTTGGACAAATCAAATACATTCTTAACATTGACACTACAGTGTGTGGTTTCTCTGCAGTAAAATTTTGCATCCATTGGCCCTCATGCACGAACATGTTCGTATTTTTATCCTAAATTTCTCCTACTTTTGTTCGTACGAAGCGTTCGTACGAACATGCCACGTCAGATTCAACAAACCCTCCTATCCTCAGGAAAAGTGTGTAAATGCGGTGCGTACATATAATGAATTCCACCTGTTCTATTCACCTGCGCGTGCACGCGGAGAGGTAATTTACATAATTCCCACCCCTCAAAACACCATATAAGGCTACGTTTCCTGCCACCGCGAGCAGGAAGTGTCCATTCATAAGACAGGTCGGTCCGGCTTTCATTATGCGTGTTCAAGCCTCCAACAAGCATTCAGAAAACACACAAACGCGGTTTGGCGAATTAAATTGACTCCCCTTTGATCATAGTGTCAGCCCCGGATCTGTTAAGCCGCGCAGATCCACTTCTGAATGCAAGACGCGCGATCCACACAGAATACAGATGACATGCAGTGTGCGCCCACAGTCAACAGGCAGATTTATATTAAAAATGACATGAAACGACTGTATAAGCTAGTTTCGCTTTTTTCCCCCTCTCTCTGCAGCGGGGCTGTGTGTGTGTGTGCGCGCGTGTGTGTGTGTGCGTGCGTGTGTGTGTGTGTGTAATTTTTAGCAGCGTAATCAGCTGTGATAAAGCCGAGGACCCACTCAAACGTGCGGCGCGCACGGAACATCCCCGGGGCACGGGGGGGAGGCGCACGGTGGTCGACCTGGGGCGCAGGGCACGGGGGGGAGGCGCACGGTGGTCGACGCG
>JBBPBX010079238.1:0-16434 GCA_038048925.1 Garcialebias charrua
ATCCAGGTACACAAATACGAAGGACAGACCCCTTAGGACTGAATCCATCAACCGCTGAAATGTTTGTGCTGCACCTTTAAGACCAAAAGGCATGCGCAAAAACTCAAAAAGGCCGAAAGGCGTGATAACAGCGGTCTTAGGGACATCCTCCACATGCACAGGAACCTGGTGGTACCCCCGTACTAAATCTACTTTAGAAAAAATGGAGGTCCCAGCCAGGTGCACTGAAAAATCCTGGATGTGGGGGATGGGATAACGATCGTTCTCTGTGATGTTATTAAGGCGGCGGAAATCCCCACATGGTCGCCATTTGCCATCTGCCTTGGGCACCATGTGGAGGGGGGAGGCCCACGGACTGTTTGAGCGCTGCACGATGCCTAAACGCTCCATGTTAGCAAACTCTTCCTGTGCTATTGCTAGCTTAGTAGCATCAAGGCGGCGTGCACGTGCGAACACCGGGGGGCCCGTTGTGGGAATATAATGTTCGACCCCATGTTTTGTGTTTGTGTTTGCAAAATCAGGAACAGTCAGCGAGGGGAATTCAGACAATAAACGCTGAAACACATTACCCGAAGCTAAAAAGTTAGCATGCATTAAAGGCCCAGCTCCTCGCGTCTCACAAGGCAGTGACGAAAAAGACACAGCGTCGATCAAACGTCTGTTAGCTAAATCAACCAGGAGCCCGTGAGCACAAAGAAAATCAGCCCCTAAAATAGGGACTGAGCTAGCAGCTACCACAAAGTTCCACTGGAAGTCCCGTTCATGGAAACGAACAGTCACCAACCTTTCGCCAAACGTCTTGATGGGATAGCCGTTAGCCGCGGTTAGCTGCGGCCCGCAGCCTTCTGCTAACCTGTCGGAGCCAGTCGGGGGAACGAGGCTCTTCTGCGAGCCGGAGTCCACCAGGAACCGCCTCCCCGACCTCGAGTCTTCGATGAAAAGCAGCCTTTCCTTGTCGCCAACGGCCGCGACTGCTAGCGGGCGCTGGCGTACTCGTTTCCCTGCGGCTTGAAACTGCACGGTGGGACACACCGTCGTGCTTTGGCGCCAAAACGCTGGTGGAAGAAACAAAGTGCGGCCCCTGACCGCCTGCGGGCGACTCCTGCTACGACCACTGGCTCGTCCGGCGCTGAGGGCGATGCTTGAAGCTCGGGCGCCGCTGGAGATCCGGGGACCGCCGCTTGGACCGCGAACGTCCTCGCAGCCAGCAGGATGCGGTCGGCTTCGCGGGCCAGCGAGCGGTAATCCTTCTGCTGCAGAAACGGGGAGTTGGCCAGGGCTGTGCGCACTGGAGCCGGAAGCCGGCGGAGGAAGAGGTGTAGAAAGAGAAACTCACAGTCAGCTGAACCCCTCAAAGACAACATTCCTTCCATGAGCTCAAGAGCTGTGCCATCGCCCAAATCGGAGAGGGAAAACAGTTTCTCGGCGCGCTCCGCGTCTGAGAGCGTGTAACGCTGCAGAAGGAGCTCCTTGAGGGCGTCGTATTTTCCTTGTGCAGGAGGGTCTTCGAGCAGGCTCATTACCCGCTGGGTGGACAATGGGTCCAGTGAAGCGACCACATGGTGGTATTTGGTGTCGTCTGCAGAGATCCCGCGAAGAGCGAACTGTGATTCGACGTGGGCGAACCACGACCGAGGTGCGTGCAGCCAGAAGTCCGGGATTTTAACGGCCACCGCAAAAGCGAGCGGGGCCGCCGGTGGAGGTTCCACAACCGCGGACAGCTGAGGAGAGCTGGCTTGACCTTCAGATGTCGTCATTTCAATTCACAAGGGTCACCAGTGTAGGAGGTGGTGAAGAGACGACACAGGAGACGGGATGCAGTTCTTCACTTTAATCAACTCCTACTACAAACTGGCGGGAAAACCACCCAACACCGCCTTATATACCAACACAACATCCGGTCCTCTGGACCTTTCACAATAAAAGCATCCTGTAACACATTCGGTCCACTGGGTGTGAGTAGAGCCCCCTAGTGGTCCAACACAACATTATTGATATTTTGTATCTGCAACTGGAAGATTTTATTCTTAATAGGTTCTTAAAAAATGCTAGATTTGTTAATAGTAAAAGGCATATTTTGAATGAATGTTACAAACGTGTTCATTTCTACAAAACAGTTAATAAAATATTTATAAAATACAATGAATTTCAAATGTTACAGATTGAGTTTAACATAAAAGAAATAGTGTTTTATGTTTAAATATCAGTTAATAAGTAATCCATTATGCCCCCTTGTTTAGGACTGGAACCAATCTCAGCTGCTTTTGTGTGAAGGCAGGGACACCCAGGACAGGTCTCCAGTCCATCACAGAGACAGACAAAGAGACAAACAACCATCCACACTCCCAGTCAAAGCTAAGAACAATTTACATTTGCACAGAAGAGCCAAAAAATTATTCAAACTGAGGACTCAAGTTCTTGATTGAGAGTTCTAATCACTACTGGTAATTATCAATAATAATTGATCATATTTACCAAGCTAAATCATTGTGTGGAGTCTTTAATAATACAGACCAGATCAGATGTGATCAGGCAGTCATATATTCACATGTATGTAAATGTATTATTATCCATCCATCCATCCATCCATTTTCTTCCGCTTATCCGGGGTCGGGTCGCGGGGGTAGCAGCCTAAGTAGGGAGGCCCAGACTTCCCTCTCCCCAGCCACTTGGAGCAGCTCCTCTGGGGGAATCCCAAGGCGTTCCCAGGCCAGCCGAGAAACATAGTCCCTCCAGCGTGTCCTGGGTCTTCCTCTGGGTCTCCTCCCGGTGGGACATGCCCGGAACACCTCAACTGGCTCCTCTCGATGTGGAGAAGCAGCGGCTCTACTCCGAGTCCCTCCCGGATGACTGAGCTTCTCACCCTATCTCTAAGGGAGAGTCCAGCCACCCTGCGGAGAAAACTCATTTCAGCCGCTTGTATCCGAGATCTTGTTCTTTCGGTCATAACCCAAAGCTCATGACCATAGATGAGGGTGGGAACGTAGATCGATCGGTAAATTGAGAGCTTTGCCTTTTGACTCAGCTCTCTCTTCACCACGACAGACCGGTACAGCGCCCGCTTCACTGCGGACGCTGCACCTATCCGCCTATCGATCTCACGCTCCAGTTTTCCCTCATTCGTGAACAAGATCCCGAGATACTTAAACTCCTCCACTTGGGGCAGGACCTCCTCCCCGACCCGGAGAGGGCATGCTACCCTTTTCCGGCTCAAGACCATGGCCTCGGATTTATAATTAAAGTTGAACCATGCAAATTTGTTTGGAACGAACAAGTGGACCTTTGTGCCTCTTGGTCCCACTGAAGTAGCTCTCAGTCTCAAAAAGGTTTGGTGACCCCTGCATTAAAGTATTTCTTCTCCTTGAAAACTGTTTTCTTTTTAAGCTTTAAGATTTTGGGAAGGTGTGGTACCAGATTATCAGTGACACTGACCACAGCAATCTATGAATACAAGCCAAACAGAAATTTAAACAATATTTAGAGGGGACCTATTTTGCAAAATTCTCATTTTGCCACTTGTCATTTTGACAAGTGGCAAATATTGAACACATTAATTTTTTTATAAGAGTAATGAGTGTCACTATTGTACTGATTAATAGTAGTAATAAGACTTCTAAACACACATGCCATTTAAATCAATATTATTGCTGATTATTTTGCATAGTATATGCATGCAGTTTGGATAAACTTCCCTCTGTACATTTTGCATTACATTTCACTGTAACTTTGCCGACCCCCCCCAAAATTGCTCTTAAAAAATTTCCCTGTTTATGGTCCCCCCCAATAATGAGATGAAATCTACGCCCTTGTATGTGCGCTAAAGGACCCTCTAGTTTTTTGACGACTAACAGTGTACCTGTGTACTGATATTTTAGAGCAAAATAAATTCCCTGCTGGATGGACAGCGTGTGTACGGCGTACATCATGCTGCAGTTTAAAGATAAAATTAAAGTGTTTAACTCCATTCCTGCATCATCCTGGGAGGCTTGACCAAGCTTCAAAGCAGCTCTGCTCCGTGATGGACAGAGAGCAACAGCTACAGGACAGATGCACGTGACGTTCCAGCAGGTCCTCGGATGGATGGATGATTGGATGGATGGATGGATGGATAAAGCGTGGACCTCAGTCAGTAAAGAATCCATCTGTCTGGGTTCAGGAAGGCAGGATGTTTGCTGGAGCTGACGTGCAGGAGGAAGAGGAGTGCTCTGAGCTGCATCAACACCTGTTACCTACTCAGGAGTTGTCAGAACTCTTCACCAGCGACACAGAGGATGAAGAATTCAACGAGTTTGAATAAAAATAAATAAATAAATAAATATTTTTTTGGTGTTAATCTTGTTACATTTTAAAGAGATGAAGGTTGTTGCAGCATGCGCGCACACGTTTGGAAGACCCGACAAAAGAAACTGTTTAAATTCAGCGGATTTGACCAAATGTATTCATTTATTAAAGAAAAGTACAGCTCAGACACATCTTTGCTATAATTTTCAGAAAACAAATATATTTTTTAAGTGTTAAAGGTGGGGTATGTAACATTGTAATGTAGTCTGTAACTTCTAACAATATATTTTTAACACATTTCTTCACTCTGTCACGATCTACTGACATACTGATGTTAGACAAAGTAATCTCTGAAAAAAACTATAGTCCCCTTGCTTCTCTATCAGCATTTATAAAAACACTGAAAACACAGAGTGACCCGGACACTGACCAGCCAATAAAAACAGAGTTGTTTGTCACGCCCCAACCCACGCCCCCACCTGTCCCAGCCGCAGCTCGTTCTCATTCAAAGGATTGCAAAGCGATGCAGGACTGTTTTTTATGTGACACAAAATGTATTAAATATCCCTTCTTCATCCCAGAGCTGGACTTTTATTTAGTTTTTTTGCCAAAAGTCAAGTGATCGCTTCATCCTCCACTCACAGGAATGAGGAAATGGATTTGTCACGACTCACGAGCGAATTAAAACATGTCCAAATTGGCTGGTGATGCTCTGCTGATTACAGGGTCTTTTTGTGTTGTTGGACGAGTGATTCATGGTTTTATTATATTTTTTAAACAGTTATATTATCATATAAACACAGAACTTTGCAGCGTCTGCCACAGGACATGTAGTGTGGGCGGAGCATTCCAGACATTCCAAACCTGCGCTGACAGACATGAGGAAATCACGAGCGCATGTCCAACGTTGCTTCGTGAACCTCTGCTGATTTCTGCTGGTTTTTGTGTTGTTGGACAAGTGCTCTATGGTTTTATAATATTTTTAAAAGGTTTTATTAACATATAATCACAGAACTTTGCAGCGCAGACAGGACATGTAGTGTGGGCGGAGAATTCCAGACATTCCAAACCTGCGCTGACAGACATGAGGAAGTCACGAGCGAATTAAATAATGTCCAACGTTGCTTCGTGAACCTCTGCTGATTTCTGCTGGGTTTTGTGTTGTTGGACAAGTGCTCCATGGTTTTATAATATTTTTAAAAGTTTTTTTAACATATAATCACAGAATATTGAAGCGCTCTGAGCAGGGGGCGGAGCAGAACTCAAGTTCAGCAGAAGCACGGACTGTCTGGCTCCCCCTCTGAGCCATATATGGCTCTGAGGGGAGGTAGAATGCTTTTCTGCGCTGAAAATAGTTCTAAGTCCCAGAGTGTTCAAAAACCGCATACTGTACCTTTAATCTTATTAAATTTTGAAGGTTTTAGCAGCACGCGCACACACACACACACACACACGCACGCACGCACGTGAAGACCGGTCAAAGTGAACCTATTTAAATTCAGCTATTTGACAATTACGTTCATTTTTAAAAGAAAAGTTCAGCTCAGACACTTTTACTATAATGTCAGCAAACAAATATATTTTTAAGGTGTGTATCTTGTTAAATTTTAAAGACATGCACAGTGCACACGCTTGACACAGCAAAACTATTTTTTTAAATCCAGCTGATTTGCAATATTATCTAGGAAAATAGCAAAATTTTACTCACCAAAAATCCTGATTATTTGTACACAAAATCCATCCAGCTATTAAATCAACAAAACAATATCTTTGCTCGTGCAGCTCGCTACAGATGCAGTTTGCTAACTCTGGCTGTACACTCTGACTATCCAATCAAAGCGTGTGAATATGCTGACGTTTCCGTACAGCGTACAGAAAACGTAAGTGTAAGCTAGAAGGCTTTTGGTGTCGCCCATAGACATTAGGTGTCGCAAACTCAAAATCTGATTGGTTGAAGCAACAGCTTGGTCATCCGTGCCACAGGGCTTGCAGAATTGCCAGAGAAGGCTTCCAGGCAGATTTCTTTGACCATGGCAACAAATAGTGGCTGAAATGTGATTGGTTAAATGCTTAAATATGAAAATACACTCTGGAAGCAGCGCAATGAGGGGGGTAGCAATGAAAGGAAGCGGACAGACCATTTGGAATTATTTAATACGTATTCATGGACAAAATATAATAAAAATTTAAAAATTTAAATTTCAAATTTAATTTTAAATCATTTAAGGCCTTCAGAGAAGGCCTTGCAGGCCTTGAGGGCACTCCACTTAGCTGCAGTCCATTTTAAATGAGCTTTTGCCCTAAAAACACTATTATTTCTTAATGGTGTTCACCAAAGGTCTCTTCTTTGCCTATGGCATTTTCCACTTTATGAATCCTGTCTTGTTTTTCATCATCACTAGTCACTGATGGATTTTGTAGCAATATCTTCTCAGCTGAGGCTTGGGTGTTAGGGTACAGACAGGCATACTATCTCTAGCATGTTATGGTGGCTGTTGATAAAATGCTACTAGATGTAACCTAAAACTGCAGAATGCCACTTGTTTTGTTAGTTTTTGTTGCTAAAACTAAAACCACTTTGCCATTTTAATGTACCAGTACCACTGGTCAAAGTTTTAAAAAAATGTATGTCTTGTTTGCAATTTTCTCAACACAGCCAGTGTCTCTTCAACTACCTAACACATCTTTCACCTTCTGTTTGCAGCACCTGACTGGCTCTCAGCTGGCCGTGGCACTCCTTGCCTCTTTTGGGAGTTCAATGCTGTATGGCTACAATCTTGCTGTGGTCAACTCTCCTGCTGGCGTAAGACACAAACATACACACACACATAATATAAATGTAGTTACCATGATTATATCAGCTAAAGAAGGATTAGTTTGAATATTTTCAAATAAGTAGTTTTATTAATTTGTGAAATAAAATTGTGATAGTTTGATAAACATTGCAAATATATACGGTACTTGGTTTTCAGACCTTCTTCACTTTTGTCAATTTTATGTTGCAGCTTGATGTTATGATCAATTAACACTAGAAGTCCCAGAGAAGGGTCATTCAGCATTTCTACCTTTGGAACCCAGAGACGGGTCGAGTGACCCGAAGGATTTTAGCTAACATCCTATAATGAGCTGTTAACAGGCGCTTTTGTTTTGTAAATAAGGCCATTACTGGCGCACCACAGGAGGGGGCACACTAATTTGACTAAGGCTGCGCTTTTTTGCGCAAGTGAACTTGGCTTCTAAATCCCCCGGTCCCTTTCAGTGGGCTACATATGTTGGTCCGTCACTTGACCTCAGGTCATGTGACCTATGTTGGTCCGTCAGTTGACTTCATGTTGTGTGACCTGTGCTGGTCCGTCACTTGACCTTAGGTCATGTGACCTGTGTTGGTCCGTCACTTGACCTCAGGTCATGTGACCTGTGTTGGTCCGTCAGTTCACCTCAGGTCATGTGACCTGTGTCAGTCCGTCACTTGACCTCAGGTCTTGTGACCTGTCTCGGTCAGTCAGTTGACCTCAGGTCATGTGACCTGCGTCGGTCCATCAGTTGACCTCATGTCGTGTGACCTATGTCGGTCCGTCAGTTGACCTCAGGTCATGTGACCTGTGTCGGTCCGTCAGTTGACCTCATGTCATGTGACCTGTGTTGGTCCGTCACTTGACTTCATGTTGTGTGACCTGTGCTGGTCCGTCACTTGACCTCAGGTCATGTGACCTGTGTTGGTCCGTCACTTGACCTCAGGTCATGTGACCTGTGTTGGTCCGTCAGTTCACCTCAGGTCATGTGACCTGTGTCAGTCCGTCACTTGACCTCAGGTCATGTGACCTGTGTCGGTCAGTCAGTTGACCTCAGGTCATGTGACCTGTGTCGGTCCGTCAGTTGACCTCAGGTCATGTGACCTATGTCGGTACGTCAGTTGACCTCAGGTCATGTGACCTGTGTCGGTCCGTCAGTTGACCTCATGTCATGTGACCTGTGTTGGTCCGTCACTTGACTTCATGTTGTGTGACCTGTGCTGGTCCGTCACTTGACCTCAGGTCATGTGACCTGTGTTGGTCCGTCACTTGACCTCAGGTCATGTGACCTGTGTTGGTCCGTCAGTTCACCTCAGGTCATGTGACCTGTGTCGGTCCGTCAGTTGACCTCAGGTCATGTGACCTGTGTCGGTAGTCAGTTGACCTCATGCCGTGTGACCTGTGTCGGTACGTCAGTTGACCTCATGCCGTGTGACCTGTGTCGGTCCGTCAGTTGAACTCATGTCGAGTGACCAGTGTCATTCCATCAGTTGACTTCATGTTGTGTGACCTATGTCGGTCCGTCAGTTGACCTCAGGTCAAGTGACCCGTGTTGGTCCGTCAGTTGACCTCATGTCGTGTGACCAGTGTCGGTCCGTCAGTTGACTTCATGTCATGTGACTTGTGTCGTTTTGTCAGTTGACCTCAGGTCATGTGACCTGTGTTGGTCCGTCACTTGACCTCAGGTCATGTGACCTGTGTCGGTCCGTCACTTGATCTCATGTCATGTGACCTGTGTCGGTCTGTCAGTTGACTTCATGTCGTGTGACCTGTGTTGGTCTGTCACTTGACCTCAGGTCATGTGACCTGTGTTGGTCCGTCACTTGACCTCAGGTCATGTGACCTTTGTCGGTCCGTCAGTTGACCTCATGTCATGTGACCTGTGTCGGTCCGTCAGTTGACCTCATGTCGTGTGACCTATGTCGGTCCGTCAGTTGACTTCATGTCATGTGACCTGTGTCTGTCCGTCAGGTGACAGACAACAATAGGTCAAGCATGTTTTAGAACACAGCAATGGGCCACCTGCATGTGCCGGCACGCACCGTATATACAAGTGCCAAGGACAAGGAGAGAGACAGTACTTGTAAGCAAAATAATTTATTTGACAGAACATCAAAGTTACAGGATAGTCAGCACAGCAGAATGAGACAATTTTATGCATAAAACTGTTCTGGAGCAGACAAAGCTTTCCGTTCAGTGGATATCCCAAAATGTTCAACTGTGAGATAACTTCAGGGTCTGTTATGTGTGAATTCAGTTCAGGGCCTCTCTTCTGACTAAGGGGGGAAGTGCAAGCAGAGTCTTACTTACCTGGTGGAAACATTGGAATGCAGTTTGTGCAGTCTGGTGTGGTGGGGGTGTCTGAGTTGTGTGCACGCATATTTATAACAAAAGGCAGTTAATGGCCCACTAATATGGACCCATTAATGGTTGGTTTGGACTAAGGGTCTTTTGACCCTCTTTCAGGACTTCTGGGGGGAGGTCGAAAATCCTGGGACTTCTAGTGTTAATTATTTTTGTATTACTCTCCACTCAGTACCTATTTTGACAAAGTATAAACAGAATTTCATACAATTTCTACCTTGTTTTTATTATTTGGTTTGGTAGGTCTTGTTTAGATATTTCGACACCTTGTCCATAGATCAAATAAGTTGACTGAGCATGACTTGGACAGACTTACAGCTCTACAGAGGGTTGCTGATGTTGCATGTCAGAGCAAAAACCAAACCATGAGGTCAAAGGAGCTGCCTGCAGGGCTTACGCCAAAATTACACTACATGCGGCTCCGCTCCGCAGGTCGCAGCTGAGCGAGTCCAATTTCCACTTCCTCCGCTCAGCTCAGGTCCGCATGGATGCGCCGCTCTGAGACGCATGCGCGGGAATTGCGAGATCGCGCGATAAATCAAGTGATAAATAAGTAAGTCAGAACAAAACAATTCATTCGGTGGAAGAAGGAGAACAACAGTAGAGACTGCTGCCTTGATCTTCTCTCGTAAATGAGCGACAGGACATGGTTTGAGCAACAGGAAGTGATGTATTACATTTCAGAATAAAATACTTTATTTATTTATTTATTTATTGTATTGCGTTTGTAGGCGTAGTCATAAATGATAGTTTGAAAGCATTTTTGTACAAATAAATCCGTATAGAGCTAGGATTAGTCCGCCCGTGGTGATTTTATTTTGTAAATACGGAAGTTGTGCTCGTTCCTTTTCCTGTTGGTGCGACGTAATCTTCAAAAGTTGACTCCGGCACATCTCCGGCGTCCGGCAGAAATAGAAAAATTTCTAATTTTGACGGACTGCCGTCCGCTCGGCGCAGCTCGCTGCCGCCGTGCGGAGCCAGTGTAAATTCTGTCATTGATTATAATGGGTGCGTATTTGCTGCGGAGGTCGGACCGGAGCGGGGCGGAGCCGGAACGCATGTAGTGTAAATTTGGCATTAGAGACCGTATTTTTGCAAGGTACAGATCTGGGGGGAGTTACAAGAATATTTCTGCTGCACTGAAGGTTCCTAAAGTGTATTGATCTCCATAAATCTAAAATGGAGGAAGTTTGACACAACCATGACTCTTCCAGGAGTTGCTCACATAGTCCTGCTGACTAATGCCCTTTTTCCATAGCACCTGCTCGGAATGGTTTGAACTGGCGTGGCACAGTTCCACGGCTTTTCCAGTAGCAATTATTCATGGAACCAGCACCTTTTTCTCTGGGGTTCATCTGTTGTTGGATGTAACTGGGACCTCGTGTACATAATCTCGTTTTCATCACATGTACCACATGCGGTGCAAAGGACAATAAAGACTCTCTGACTCTGACTCTGACTCTAAGCGTACCGTGCTGCCCTTGTGACGTCAGAACACTGTTGGTCACTGATTAGTCATTGGATGGAGTCACTGGTTGTTTGAGAAACGTTCACAACAACCCAATCTGCCATTTGCAATAACTTGAACTCTGTGTAGTGACTGGACCTATTTTTAAGCTTTTAAAAACAATAATGACAACACCGTGGTCTAATACTGAAGTGCAGGCGTTTTTTGTGCCTGATGGCCGATGACAAAAGCCAGAGTAAGCTAGATGAAGCTCCGCCGGTCATGTCCACTGGAGCCTCAGATCCCCCTCAGGCCAGGCAGGGCGTCATTTCCCCGGCTTCATACCGCAGACCCGCAGGAGCGTGCGAGGCCGGGGCTCGGAGTGGCAGGCAAGGGTGGCAGACCAGGACGGGTCTGGGACGGAGGGTGGAAATTATTTTAAAAACATTTTATGTAAAATTATGTTTTTTTAATCAGTAAATATCAAAAAATATAAAAATAAATGGTGTCGGCTTTATCATGAAATCATGTTTTCATTTTAATAACTATTAAATAATCTGTTAAAGTTAACTCAACTGAAAAATCATAAAAAGACAAAATTGTTGGATCTCTCAGGAATATTTCTCTCAAACATGTTTAAAGGAGAGCTACAGCCTTTAGTTCAACTTTATTCTAACACACAGATGTACAAATCACAAAACAAGAATTAAACTTTAAAGCAAAGCTAAAAATAAAATGTATATATATTTGAACAAGAAACAAAACCACATATCTAAATTGAACAATAAAAGTAGACACAGTGAGTGCAATTACATCAAATGATGAAGAAAACCTATACAATTTTAAATATGGATGTTTTTGTAGAATCTGCTTCATCAGAGATTTAATGGCCTAAGGCCCTGTACACACGTAGCTGGATATCAGTAAAACCAAATAGTTTATTATGCGGTTTGGCCTTTCATCCACACGTGAACTCCGGTTGATGTAACTATAAACGAATAATAAAAATACTCCGACCAAAGTGGAGATTTGAGAATTCTCCGCTTTCGAGTCTGCGTGTGGACTTTCAGAACCGGATATTTGCATATTTCTGCGGCAGCTGGAGCGGCGCTGATGTCACATAATGCTCGGGGGAAAAAAACGCTAAAATGTCATCATACCTGCTCTGACATGATTCCCAGTCGGACATAAATCCCAGTCGACATTTTTTTGCATTTTATTAACTTTGTACTCCAACACGGTATTTAATAGTAGTTCAACCTCGCGGTCTGTCCACACAAACGAACAAACGAAAAAAAAAGAAAGAAAGAATAACAGGAAGTTGTGCATGGGTTGAAGGGTTGTGACTGCACTACACTGCCACCTATGGGTTCGGCATATTCTTTACAATGCTCTGTGGTGAAAATAAACGGGGACATGTAGACAAACATTTTAAATATCCGAACATGTATGTACGGAGATATTTTTTTTGCGCAGATATTCGCTTTTCAAACACCAGGCTACGTGTGTACAGGGCCTAAAGTTCATTAAAAGTTCATTAGCAGGATTTATGTATATATTGTTTAATTTAGTCATTTTAATAATCTTTATTTTTCTATTTACCAGAAACTTAAAAATAAATTCTCACCCTGCACTGTATATGAAACCAGTTTCAAGTTTAAGTTGTGATTATGAGCTAAATCCAGATTTGATCCAATCCGTGGGTGTGCAACAGTAATAATCTGACATGAATGATCTTTTATCTGGACAAATTCTGAAACTTCCAGGTTGACCCTTTTATTGTCTGTTAACTTTATGACCGTTCATGACCCTTAGGGAAAAATCAACCACCTTATTTAACTGCATAAAATACTGTTGATTTTATTCACACAATAAAAGAACACGTATATTTCAGCCTGTAAGTCGTGTTTTTTTTGTTGTTGTTGTTGGATCATTTACATACCCTGCGACTTGTTTTTATTTTTCATATACCCTTTATTTACACAGGTAGTCTCATGGAACCACGAGAACTCATTTTCAAGAGAGACCTGTTAGGGAGCAGATGGTGGGGGTTAAGGGCCTTGCTCAGGGGCCCAGAGTGGGGTGAATGAGGGTGGAGGCAGATGTGGGTGTTTCACCTTTTTGCACCAACATTTTTTGATGTTGTCGGTACCGGGGCTTGAACATCACAGGCCCACTGTCTCTAACCACTGCGCCACCACTCCCCCGGTGAAACAAAGTATTTATGGATAGGTAACGATGAGTTATATTCCCTGATGCATGCTCAATAAGATGAGTTATATTGTTTGTTTCAAAAACCTTTTCTGATTGGTGATGCATTTCCAGTCCTGGGGGCACATGAATCTTACCCCGGCTTTACACTGCACGCGGCTCCGCCCCGCTCCGGTCCGCAGGTCGCAGCTGAGCGAGTCCAAAGCCCACTGCCTCCGCTCCACTCAGGTCCGCCTGGATGCGCCGCTCCGAGACACGTGCGAGATCGCGCGATAAATCAAGTGAAGTCAGAACAAAACAATTCATTCGGTGGAAGAAGGAGAACAACTGTAGAGAGACTGCTGCCTTGATCTTCTCTCGTAAATAAGCTACATGGTTTGAGCAACAGGAAGTGATGTTTACATTTCAGAATAAAATACGTTTTTATTTATTTATTTCTTGTATTGCGTTTGTAGGCGTAGTCATAGTCATAAATATAATAGTTTAGTCATAGAATAGTCATAAATGATAGTTTGACAGCATTTTTGTACAAATAAATCCGTATAGAGCTAGGATTAGTCCGCCCGTGGTGATTTTATTTTGTAAATACGGAAGTTGTGCTCGTTCCTTTTCCTGTTGGTGCGACGTAATCTTCAAAAGTTGACTCCGGCACAGCTCCGTCATCCGGCAGAAATAGAAAAATTTCTAATTTTGACGGACTGCCGTCCGCTCTCCGCAGCTCGCCGCCGCCGTGCGGAGCCAGTGTAAATTCTGTCATTGATTATAATGGGTGCGTATTTGCTGCGGAGGTCGGACCGGAGCGGGGCGGAGCCGTAACGCATGTGGTGTAATTCCGGGGTTATCCCCAGGGACCCATCTCTGCCTGATGCCCTCAATAAGTTTTATGCACGTTTTGAAGATCCAAACAGACCAGCTAGCACCAGACTCACCTCATCACC
Source organism: Garcialebias charrua (assembly GCA_038048925.1). Classification (NCBI taxonomy): domain Eukaryota; kingdom Metazoa; phylum Chordata; class Actinopteri; order Cyprinodontiformes; family Rivulidae; genus Garcialebias; species Garcialebias charrua. The sequence goes on from JBBPBX010079238.1 coordinate 14,034, forward strand.
AGATGAAGAGCATCTCAGAGTGACCGCAGCAGAAGTGAGAGGCAGTCTCAGAAGGATCAACCCTCATAAAGCAACCGGACCAGACAACATCCCAGGGAAAGTTCTGAAGGAATGTGCGGACCAGCTCTGTGAGGTGCTGGCTGACATCTTCACCACCTCACTTTCACTGGAGTCAGTTCCCACCTGCCTGAAGACCGCCACCATCATCCCAGTTCCAAAGAGCTCCACAGTGACTGGTCTGAATGACTATAGACCGGTGGCCCTCACCCCGATAGTCGCTAAATGTTTTGAGAAACTGGTCATGTCCCACATCAAGACAACCGTCAACATCAACGAGGACCCTCATCAATATGCATACCGCGAGAACCGATCAACAGAGGACGCCATCTCCTCTTTGGTCCACACTGCTCTCACCCACCTGGATCAGAAGGACTCATACGTGCGCATGCTCTTTGTGGACTTCACATCTGCCTTCAACACCATGATCCCCCAAACTCTGATAGACAAACTATCCACACTTGGACTAAGCCCCTCCATTTGTAACTGGGTACTAGACTTCTTAACAAACAGACCACAGTCCGTGAAGATCCACAACTTCTCCTCCTCCACCATAACCCTCAGCACTGGCTCTCCCCAAGGATGTGTGCTGAGCCCTCTTCTGTTCACTCTGCTCACATATGATTGTACAGCCACACATCCAGGCTGTCATATTGTTAAGTTTGCAGATGATACAGCGGTGGTGGGATGCATCACAAACAATGATGAGTCCAGCTACAGACAGGAGGTGGAACACCTGGAGAGCTGGTGCAAAGAGAATAATCTTCACATGAATGTGAAGAAGACAAAGGAGATGATTGTGGACTTCAGAAGGAACAAACACACCCATGCCCCACTGAACATAGGTGGATCTGCGGTGGAGGTGGTCTCCAGCTACAAATACTTGGGTGTACACTTGAATGATAACCTCAGCTGGAGCAACAACACCACCAGCCTGATCAAGAAAGGTCATCAGAGACTCTACTTCCTCAGACGGCTGAGACGAGCTGGTCTGAGCAGCCCAGTCCTCACCTCCTTCTACAGGTGTGCAGTGGAGAGCATCCTGTGCTCCAGCATCAACGTGTGGCATGGAGGCTGCACAGTTGCAGAGAGGAAAGCTCTACAGAGAGTGGTGAAGGCTGCACAGAAGTCTGTTGGAGTCAGTCTCCCCACCATCACAGACATTTACACCTCCAGATGCAGGAAAAGAGCCACCTGCATCATGAAAGACCTCACTCACCCAGCACACTCACTCTTTGCCCCACTCCCCTCAGGACGGAGGTTGAGGAGCATCAAATGTAGAACCACTAGACTGAGGAACAGCTTCTACCCTGAGGCTGTTAGACTCATGAATAAATAAATAATAAGAATGATCACTGCAAAATATCACATCATGCTGATGCTGATCTGTTTTCTTGTTGCTGTGTTCATCTGTGACCATCTGCTCATACAGACTCATGTTCGTGCTGCTGTTTATAATGATGTTTTTCCACTACATTAGAGCTTAGTGTATTACTAGTTGATGTTTTTCTTAGTTAATTCTAGATGTTATTACTGTTTTTCTCTTGCATTTGTTGTTGGATGTAACTGGGACCCCGTGTACATAATCTCGTTTTCATCACATGTACCACATGCGGTGCAAATGACAATAAAGACTCTCTGACTCTGACTCTGACATGAATCTTATCCATAGACTCTTGTTAAAAATGGTGCATGTGCAGTTATTCCACAACGTTACAAGATAATGGGAAGATGCTGGGTGCAGAAGGCACGTCCAATGTGAGCTGTACCTACCGATCACGTACTTCCCGTCTTTTTGTTATTGTTTTGTCTGGGAACAGAGCCGTGCAGTGACTCAAGGAGGCTGGCTGCAGGTAGGTTTTCATTGAAAGCCCTTTATCTAATGCCTATTTGCCATGCCTCTCAACTTTTAGAAGTCTCTGTTTGTGGAAAAAGACAACCGTTATCAGACTATGTATGAAATATTATTTTGCTGTCAGCAGTGCATTTTAGCCAATACAGGAATCTGTCATCACACAAAAAGACTAAAGGGCAGCTATTATCCACAGGCTGTCAGATTACTGGACTCTCAATAAATAACACTGAACAACTGGCAATAACTTTGCACCAAGCCACATCTGTGACAACTAATATGGATAATATTAGCTTGTGACAGCTAACATTTCTATTGCTGTTGCACTGTGGCTGTAAAATGTATGATACAGTATATATGTATCTACCTTACCATCATAATTCAATATCAATGTCACTACCTGTGCAATAATCTGTAACAACCTGTGTAGTATGTGTTAATTATGTGCAATATATGTATACACACACTTACACACACTTACACACACACACA
>JBBPBX010079240.1:0-16434 GCA_038048925.1 Garcialebias charrua
CCAAGGCTCTGTACTTGGACCAAAGCTTTTTATTTTATATGTGAATGACTTGGTAAATGTGTCAGGACTCCTTAAATGTGTACTTTTTGCTGATGATACCACTTTTTTCTGTTTAGGTGAAGATATAGAACAAATGTTGAAATTGATAAAGACAGAATTTGTCAAGATACAAACTTGGTTTAAAATAAATAAATTATCATTAAATCTAGAAAAAACTAATTACATGATATTCGGTAATAAAAAGAAAACTGTTGATGTTCCACTCAAAATTGAGGATGTTGAGATTTGTAGAGTGAGTGAGGTGAAGTTTTTGGGTGTTATCATTGATGACAAACTGACATGGAAACAACACATAAATTCTGTAAGAATAAAAATAGCTAAATCGATTGCAGTACTGTACAAAGTCAGAGACCTATTGAATGATAAAGCTCTGTATTTGTTGTATAACACAATCATTGTTCCACACTTAATCTATTGTATTGATGTTTGGGGGAATGCGTGTAAAACAATCACAAAGCCTATTTTTGTATTACAGAAAAGAGCTGTAAGAATTATCACTAGAAAACATTACCGTCATCCATCAAGTACATTATTTTATCAACTAAAGTTATTGAAGTTCCATGATTTGGTAGACTATAATATTTTATCAGTTATGTATAGGGCTCAAAATAATGCATTACCTTTAAATATCCAAATGCATTTTGTTAAAAGACAAAGTTGTTATAATCTTAAGGGGACAGAGATGTTTGTAAAACCACAATTCAGAACTAGTTTGAAGGGACGTTCTACCTCAATCCAGGGAATTAGATTATGGAATGGCTTGGAGAATGTAGTTAAAAATGCCAAGTCAATGTTTACATTTAAGAAAATGATCAAAACAAATGTGTTAAAAAAAATATATGAAATAGCGTAATGTGTATTGTATTAGTTAGAAAATTAGAAAGAGTTAGTCATTTTGTACTGTTGGTTGAAGATTATTATTGTTTAATCTGATTGTTGGAAAAAGTTGGTTGAAGATTATTATTGTTTACATGGTTGATTATTGTTGTTTAATCTGATTGTTGGAAGTAAGGGGCAGATATAATAAGATTTATTCTTCTTTCTGCTACCTTTCATTTTTTTATATTTTGTACACTATCATTTATGAGATTGTCTTGTATTGTTTCTTTTGTTAAAAAAAAAGAACAAATTTAATAAACATAAACATAAACATTCTCTACATGAATGCTCCTACAAGCACCCTGCGGATGTTGGATGCTGTCTATCATGGTGCACTAAGATTCATAACTGGCTGTGATTATCGTACCCACCACTGCACCCTGTATTCACTGGTTAACTGGACATCATTAACCTCACACAGACTCTTCCACTGGTACATTTTCATCTTTAAATCACTTCTTGGTCTGCTGCCCTCATACATCTCCTACATGTCTTTGCGTGAGTGCAGCTACAGCGTGCGCTCTCAGGACATGATCACCAGCAGTGTTCCGTCAGTGAGGACTGAACTTGGAAAAAAGGCCTTCTCCTACTCTGCTCCTGCATCCTGGAATATCTTACAAAAAGATCTGAAGCTCTCGGCCCTGACCTCTCTAAATGGTTTTCAGAATCTGTTGGAATCCTGGCAAAAACCAATGCATATATGTTCCTGTTTTTGATTTTGCACATCTACCTTATAATGTTTTTGCTACTTTTTCTTTTTCTTCTGTTTATTGTTTAATGTATTTGTATTTTGTATCATTGCTGTTCATCATTCTTTAGTTTGTAGCAGGTTGCTTTCGTAAATGAGCCCTCGAGGCTCAATAAGATTTACCTGACTAAATAAAGGTTGAATGAAAAAAAAAAAATGTAGCCGGCGATTGCGTGTGAAATCTTCATAGCTCTTGGTGAATTAGATGGCTGTTTGGAACATTGATCCAGAGTTCGCTGGGCTGATGGTTGCTTTTGTTTTGGCAGCTTTTCGCCTTCATTTAGTTCGGGGTGATGGCGCGCTAAATGGGCGCGCAAGTTCGTCATATTTCCAAAATATCGCATTTTCAGTTTACACTTTTATCAAACCATCGTGCTCTTGTCAAGTTCTTTCTTGCCCGGAATATTGTAGAATCCGAAATATGTCCATACACTGGCTTTTAATGAAGAAGGAGCGGGCTGAATCACGTTTCCTTCCTCCATGCTAGCTGACCGCTCCGCAATAAACAAAGGACTTGCATTCAAACAAGGGGGGTGGCTAACTAGCTTGCTGTATGGTGGCCTACAAGGACATAATTCTACAGTGACCGAGTGGACACGTAATTCCATTCAGTGCGATCGGGAGAGAGAGAAAAATAAATAAAAAATCGATTAACGAACATTTAGAATCGATTGTGAATTGTCAGGTTTATGAATCTAGATTCTTTGAAGAATCGATTTTTTTCTTACACCTCTAATAATAAATAAAAAATTCTAAGCAAGCTCCACAAGCTCAGATGTTTGCACTGGGCCACGGGTCATTTAAAATGGAGTGTGGCAAAATGGAAGACTGCTCTGTGGTCAGATGAGTCACGATTTGAAGTTCTTTATGGAACACTGGGACGCCATGTCATTCGGACTAGAGAGGACAAGGATAGCCCAAGTTGTTATCAACGCTCCGTTCAAAAGCCTGTATCACTGATGGTATGGGGTTGCATGAGCGCTTGTGGCATGGGCAACTTGCATGTCTGGAAAGGCACCATTAATGCAGAGAACTATGTTCAGGTTCTAGAACAACGTATGCTCCCGTCTAGACGTAGCCTGGTTAAAACCAGACCCTTGTCCTTCACTTCGCTTTGTACTGGGTCTGGGACTTGTCTCATAGACAAGGATATCTCCGGTAGATTTTTGACCGGACCAATCAGAGAGCAGAAGGCGGAGTTTTGAACGACGTCGACTGACGTCGTCAGTTAAAATGGCTGCCGCCACGAAGGAATTTTCAAGAAAACAAGGTAAAAAACTATTATTTATTTGCTGAGAAAAATATATTTCTTAGCTGACGTTATATCAGAAGTGTTCCTGAGCAATCAGAGAACAGAAGGCGGAGTTTTGAACGACGTCGACTGACGTCGTCGGTTAAAATGGCTGCCGCCACGAAGGAATTTTCAAGAAAACAAGGTAAAAAACTATTATTTCTTTGCTGAGAATTTTAGCTGACGTTATATCAGAAGGGTTCCTGAGCTTAACAGTTCCTAAATCAATTCACGAAATGGTCAAATCTGCTGGATTTAAATAGTTTCGGTTTGACATTTTCCAAACAGCCTCGGGTGCGCTACGAAAATAAATGATAAAAAATCGAATTTTATCTCAAATGTTTAATCTAGGCCAACAGTCAGTAAATTAGAGCCATATAATTACACACTGGTAGCAGAAAAAATATCCACCGAGTGGTTTCTGAGCTATTTATCTGAATAGCCTGGCCTCGCCAGGCTAAACTAACAAAACTCCGCCTTCCGTTCTCTGATTGGTCCATTCAAAAATCTATCAGAGAAATCGTTGTCTATGGGACAAGTCCCAGACCCTAGTACAAAGCGAAGTGAAGGACAAGGGTCTGGTTTTAACCAGGCTAGTCTAGACGTCATCTCTTTCAAGGAAGACCTTGCATCCAGGCTCGATTACTGCAACTTCCTCCTGTTTGGTATTGGTCAGACCTCCAGTACACGACTACAACTGGTCCAGAATGTGGCAGCCCCATTTTTAACCAGTACAGGCAAAAGAGAGCATATTACTCCAGTTTTAGCCTCCCTGCACTGGCTACTGGTTCACCTTCGAATCTGGTTCAAAATACTCCTGTATGTCTACAAATTGCTGAACAGTCTCACACCCCCCATCTCTCTGATTTGCTACAGCCTTCTCTGAGGTCAGCGGACCAGTTGCTCCTCACAGTTCCAGGAACTCGTCTTAAGCGCAGAGGATACAGGGCCTTCTCTGTCGCAGGCCTAAGACTTTGGAACGAGTTACTGTACTCTTCTTGTCAGACAGGCCGCATCCCTCACAGTGTTAAAATCCCGCTTAAAATCCCACTTTTCCCTAGCTTTCAACACTGTATGATCTGTGTTGAACGTATGCATCACACTGGGTTAGTCATTATGCTATTATGTGCTATTATTTTGTTTCTATATTTTGATTTTATGTTATTCATTCAACCTTTATTTAGTTATGTTGCTGTGTGCTTTGCCTGTTTGTTTCTGTTTGTACAGCACTGTGGTTGACCCTGTGGCTGTTTAAAGTGCTTTATAAATAAAATGGTATGGTATGGTATGGTAAGCTGCTGCCCTTGCAACCCACTTCTGGATGGCTCTATGAATGTTCTCAGATTGAAGGAGTAATTTACATCTGATAGGAATGATGAACTAACTGCTTGTTAGACCAGCTAAGAACAAAATAAATTTTTGCTTTCTTAGAATCGCTCCAAAATTTTCAAGTGGTTCATGCAAATGCCATTTTATAAACATTCACTGGTATGTCTCATCAGTGCTCTTTACAATGCTCCTTGCATATAATTGTGTGGTTAATTACAAGCATAAATAGCACCAAGTGTGGTGAAACGTTGCACTTCCAGTGCGTCTCGGGATCTGATGGGAATTAAATATTTCTGCCAAAAATAACTTTATACAGTACTCCAAAACTGACAAATTTGTAATAATAGTATTTGTATGAACCCTTGTGATGTTTTGAAGATGCAAAGTTTACTGTAAGAAAAATTTCATATTTTTAATCTTTAAATTAATTTCTCATTCACCTAAAGATGTGCAATTTTTTTTCCCATTTAAAACAAACTAAAATCAGATTTTTATGTTAAAAAGAAAAACATTCTCTTGGGAACAAATTAATGTTCAGGAACATTTATCTTCACAATTAGGGATGCACAATATTGGAGTTTTGGCTGATATGCCGATATTTTAAAACTTTTTGGCCGATACCGATATTTATATACATTCCTTTGTCAGAACATAGCCCTCTTATTTAGGCTTATTTGCTACAAAAATTGTGTAACTGTGTAATTGTGTAAAATTGTGAGAGCAGGTGACATATGTTCAGTAACAGCCATATGCATAGCACTTTAACTTATATTAAATGAAAAGTGTTAAATGTTATTTATTAGCATTAGTCACCTGCGATGCTGTCTCACTTGTGGAGGCTTGTTCCAGGTTCCTAGCTGCAGTGTGGGATCCTCTGCACTCCTGTGCATGAAGGACAGACTTTTTAAGTTCAAAGTTTTTGTCTATCCATTGTGCTGTAAGAATAATCATGCTAACTGGGCTAACACTTGACGTCCAAATGTTTGTGGTAAAACTTGCCGAAGTGCTATTGGCTATTAGCTTCTCAATGACGTCAGAAATTATGGCTTGTAACTCGGGTAACGTTATGTCGAAAAAATATCTCCAATTGTGGACGATGTAGCGAGGCTCAATGTAGTCCATAAATCTTCGGAATCCGACATCCTCACAAACTTAAAAAAAAAAAACAACTTCCGCACGTAGACATTTTGAATTTTCCTCTCCGCCGTGAGATCATTCAACACTTGCTCTTCTCAAGGGCGGACATATCCTCTCGGTCTCCACTTTGCGTTTGCTTTGTCTTGTCTGTGAAACTGTCTGAGAGCCTCTTCTACAAAATCTTCCGAATCATAACTATGGACTTCAATTTGGTCAGTTGGTCCCTCAACACAACTGATGACATTTCTTCAAAAAGAAGACAGGCTGTAGGTGAGCCGATTTTCCCTGTTGGCATGCACACAGCTGGATATCTCATCAACTTGGAAGACTTGATTATGTATCTATCTCTGCTGTCATCTGTGGATCTTAAGGACGCATATTTAATTGGATTTATGATAACTGGTTCCTGCTTTTTGGATTTGGCTTGTTCCTGGTCTATCAACACACAAGGAAGACGTCGGCGGCTAATCTGGACCTAGTCAGGCTGCCTGCCTTACATGATGGCTTGGTTCATGTCTCGAGAACCCAGACATTTGGTTGAACGTATTAGATCTCGGGGATTTTCTCAGGCACGTTTCATTGGTATGGTCATTTTAATTTGGACATTTCGAAAGCGAGTGGACCGACACAGACTGAAGGTAGATGTCATTAAAGTTCTGCCTGTCCCCAAAACAATCGTGTTTATCTGAAATTTGGCTTACTGACTGGCCTTATAATAATAATAATAATGAATTCCATTTATAATGCACTTTTCATTAATAAAAATTCAAAGTGCTACAAAGTGTAACAAAGCAAAGATCAAAATAAAACAAGTGATAAAATCAAATAAAATCAATAATAATATCGACTAAGATCAAAGATAAAATCATGTGGATGCAGATTAGGCTTGCTTAAAAAATAAATAAAATAAAACAAGTGATAAAATCAAGTAAAATCAATAATGATATCAGCTAAGATCAAAGATAAAATCATGTGGAGGCAGAATAGGCTTGCTTAAAAAGAAAGGTCTTTATGCTGCTTTTAAAGTCAACCAGTGACTGTGGAGCTCTCAGGTCGTCAGGGAGGGAGTTCCACAGGCGGGGGGCAGCCACACAGAATGCTCGGTCTCCCATGGTCCTCAATTTGGTCCGAGGAATATGAAGGAAATTACTGTTCTGTGATCGTAGAGACCGGGTGGATGAATATGGTGCAAGAATGTCCTTTAGATAGTCAGGTGAAGTGCCGTGCAAGCATTGATGGGTAATGAGAGCAGTTTTGTACTGAATTCTGTAGGTGACAGGAAGCCAATGGAGGTTATGGAGAATGGGTGTAATATGTTCAAATTTACGAACTCTCAACAGAATCCTTGCTGCACTGTTTTGAATGTATTGAAGTTTCTGAAGGTTTTTGCCAGGGATACCAATAAACAGGGAGTTGCAGTAGTCGAGCCTGGAGGAGACAAAGGCATGGACGAGTTTCTCAGCATCAGGAAAAGTCAGAGATGGGCGAAGTCTGGAGATGTTTCGAAGATGGAAGAAGCAGGTTTTAAACAGATGCTTAATGTGATTTTCAAATGTAAGATGAGAGTCCATTTTTATTCCAAGATTTGTAACAGAGGTGGAGAGGGGGATGTCTTGACCAGAGAAGGAGATTGTTGTTAAAGTTGATGTTTGTATCTGGTGAGGGGTGCCAATCAATATGGCCTCAGTCTTCGAGCAGTTTAATTGAAGAAAGTTCTGATTCATCCATGCCTTTATTTCCTCCAGGCAGGCAGAGAGAACAGTGAGTGAAGACGGAGATAGGGATGATGATGATGTTCCAGTCCTGATGTAAAGCTGTGTGTCGTCGGCATAGCAGTGAAAAGAAATGTTGAACTGATTAATAATTTGACCTAAAGGCAACATGTAGAGGGAAAACTACATGACAAGCCGTCTTGTCTCAACACGCCTGGAGAAGTTTTGTAAACCTGATGTTCTCACCCCCTCCCAACCTTTCTGCTGAGGAATTTTGCGGACTTTTCAGAGGAGCCCAGGGGCCTCATGTATCAACCGTGCGCACGCACAAAAACATTGCGCACGTCACTTTCCACGCAAAGTGGCGTATGTATCAAATCTGATATGAACGGGAATATCTGCGCATCCACGTACAAATCCACGGCTGCTCCCCTGCTTGCGTACGCACGTTTCTGTGGTTATATTTCCTTTGGCGACACTTACAGGTTATTCAGAGAAACTGTGTCCATGATATGAAAATAATCATAAATCCCACCAAACACACATGATTAACAATTATTACATCCACATGGACGCAATTAGATGAGTGGATATAAAAGCATGCGCCAAATAGTGGCAACGATATTGACAACAATGAGATGTGATTTCTTTAAATAAGAAGTTAACCAAGCTGTACCAACACGCCTACGTTTAGGTCAGTGTGTAGCGCGGTTGCCTTTAGTTCCAAAGGTCATGAGTTCGAATCTCGCATGGTACAACGTTTCTCTTTTTTTTTTTTCGTTCCAGATTTAAATACACATGAAAACTATTTACAAAACAAGAAATCGTCTGCTTCCTTTCATTTCATGTATTGTTCTATTTCTTGTTGTTTTATTAAATAGTTTTCCTGTGTTCTTTAAATCTGGAATGAAAAAAAAAAACGTTGTACCAAGGGGGAGTCGATCTCACGACCTTTGGGACGAAGGGCGGGCGCGCTCACCACTAACCTATACAGGCATGTTAGAGCAGATGGGTCAACTTCTTGTTTAAAAGTGGATGGTATGTTTTGCGCTAGGCGTGCCGAATAAAACCTTTTTCCGTGCTTCTCTGCCTCACTCAGAAGTGATTCCTGTTCACAGTCCGTGAAGTTCCTCTTTTTTCCACGTTCCGACATGATTTGCAATGGAGCAGAGACGACATTCCTGTCGTGCATGGCATATTTGAATGACTTTGCATATTCATACGGAGGCGTGTCAAAGGCGGAGTCGGCCACTCTCTCATGTGCGCTCAGTTCCACGTTCATCGTGATGTACAAAAGGAATGTGCGTGGATTCAGGTGTACGCAGGGTTTGATAAATCTGGATTTTTTTGTGCGTAGACACTTTTCTGGATTTGTCCGTACGTCACTTTTCAGTAAGGAATCCACGCAAGTCTTTGTACATGAGGCCCCAGCTGAATAAACACTGTCATCATTTCAGGACTCTGGATTTGCCTCTGGCCGTCCTTGGCAGCCCCCCCCCCCATGAGTGTGCACAGATCTCCAGAGGGAACTACTACTGTATATATGAACTGAGTGATTCTATCTGAACTCTGCAGTGCCTCTGAAGGCTGAGTTATACTTGCGCTTTGGTCCACAGGCTGGAGCGCGCGCGTGCACTCAGCCGTGCGGCGAAATGCGTTCACAGTTTCGCCACTGTGTTTATGGTTGACGCACGGCGGCGCATGGCAAAGTGCTGTTCTTTTACGGACCAGCAGGAGGCAGTACCCTCTAAAACCTGTGCATATGTTGCAAGAAAGGTGTAGAAGAAGAAATCTACCGTAGAAGAAGAACTGTTTGAAATCACACAACAAAAACAAATAGCTTTCCGCTCGCGTGCTGAACTGTTGTCTTTATTTGCGGTTTTAATGCATGGAGTCAGCGGAGGAGAAAGCGATCACGTGACTTTTGGCGAAAAAACAAAAGAAAAGTCCGACTCCAGATCAGGAATGAAGGAGAATTTAATACATTTGTGTCACAAAACATTCCTCCATGCGTCGCGACGCCGTCTCCACGACCACAGCGGCGCAAACAGCTGCAGGCTCCGGCGTGAAGAGGGTGAAGGCTGTCGGTGGGGACCTGTCAATCAAATCGTAGCGCCCACGGCGCGCGCACTAGGCTTGCAGAGTTTCAAAAATTCAGAGGTGCACGACACGCGCTAATCCCACGCGCGGGGCCAACGCGCAGGGGCGGGGACTGCGATATTGCGTCACTTTTTGCACTCGCACCCTCGCGCGCTGCGCGACACGTCAACTATAAAACTAGCTTAAGGGCTGGCATGCTCACCGCCTTTGAGTACCCCTCCCCCACCCTCTGCGTAATGTCGGCGTCATTATATGCTTGTGTGCAAGATTTTTTTTCATTACCGCATTTTTGACCTTCAATCAGAGGTCAAAAATGTGTTAAATTTTGTGTCATTTTTCACCACTTTTATTATCTGTCCAGCAGATCTCACTTGTAAATGAGTCTTTGAGGCTCAATGTGACTTGTCTGTTTAAATAAAGGTTGAATGACAAAGGTAGGCGCACGTGACATCACGTTGTGCTGCCGTTGCAGGCATCCTTGTCACTGGGTTGTCGTACAAAAACAGCGCCTTTCATATTGGTGGGTTACTTTGATGGAATGGCAGATGTCCGATATTGAACTTTAACGCTAATATCGGCCAATACCTATAGCATGCCGATAATATCTTGCATCCCTATTCACAATGATTCGTTGAAAAAGTTTGACTTTTGGGAGGAAGTAAGAACCTTATATTCCTGGTGTGGCATATTTCTTCATTGTCGGTAGGTGTGTTGTAACCGTGCATTTAGGACACGCGAGTCACGCGACTTTCCCTCTGCTCATGCTCACCTCAGCTAAACTCATCTGAGTTGGTACAGGACAAACAAGTTGTTGGTACCATCTATTTAGGTTTTTAAAGGATATTCTGTTCATGTCTGTGTTTGACCATCATTTTTGTAACACTAGAAGACAGTGGCAATTTGTAATTTTTGTCAAAAGTTTGACGTCAAGTTTTGTCCTAAATGACAAAGTAGTGATGAGCTTTGTACTGACGCGGTACAAGTTGTTCCGCCATGTCAAGCTGATGTAATTTATATGTTGCATTAACACTACTTCTGCATGACTTAGAAAAACCTGTTCATACCCTGTAGCCTAATCGCTGAACTGACTAGTCTGTGTTTCTTCTGTATTCTACAGTTCCCTCTTCAGTTAGCCTGCTGTGTCAGCGAGCAGAACTGAACATAGAGATGAAGAACTTCAGTCAGGCGGTGCAGGATGCCAACAGTCTCTGTAGATTCAAACCTCTTTGGACAAAGGCAAGTCTCAAAATTTTATAATTAATGTATTAAAAGCAGTCAGTTTCTGACTATTGATGCATTAAAGCTAAAAAATAAAAATAAATTAAATAAAAACGTTAACTTTAATTACTAACTCATGATGATTACTATACCATACCATACCATACCATTTTATTTATAAAGCACTTTAAACAGGAACAAGTCCACACCAAAGTGCTGGACAAACAAACACGCAACAGGCAACACATACAATGAAGTACAACACGAAAAACATAAAAACATTGCAGATCATAAATCAAACGATCCAGTACAAATCAGCTGGCATTGAAAGCAATGGAGTAGTAGTGAGTTTTTAACCGGGATTTGAAAACCGAGAGGGAGGGGGCCTGTTTGATGAGCAGCGGTAACTCGTTCCAGAGTCTTGGGCCTGCTACAGAGAACGCCCTGTCACCCCTGCGCTTAAGGCGAGTTTCTGGAACTATCAAGAGCACCTGATCCTCTGACCTCAAAGCACGTGGAGGGACATATGGGTGTATCAGATCTGAGAGATAGGCGGGGGCGAGACTGTTCAGCGATTTGTAGACATACATGAGAATTTTGAATTGGATTCGAAGATGAACCGGTAGCCAGTGAAGGGAGGCCAAGACTGGTGTAATGTGCTCTCTTTTGCGTGTGCTGGTTAAAAATCGGGCAGCTGCGTTCTGAACCAGTTGCAATCGTGCAATGGTGGCTTGACTGACGCCAAACAGAAGTGAATTGCAGTAATCAAGCCTAGATGTAATGAATGCGTGAATCACTGTCTCCAGGTGCTTTTTGGATAATATGGGCTTCAGCTTAGACAGACGCCTCAGCTGGAAAAAACAGGATTTGACGATCATGTTTACATGACTGTTGAGTTTCATGGAAGGATCCATTATCACTCCCAGATTTTTGACTTTTTGTTTTTCGGACAGGGGTAGAGCAGACAGGTCAATGCAGTGGTTTGAGGTTGTGTCATTGGGAAGGAACAATATGGCTTCAGACTTCTTATCATTGAAGCTTAAGAAATTTAAAGCCATCCAGTCCCTGATGTCAGCCAGGCAGTCGAGCAGAGGTTGAATAGAGCCTGTACCATTTTGTCTTAGGGGGAAGTAGATTTGACAGTCATCAGCGTAGAAGTGGAAAGGTATATTGTGTTTCCGGAAGATAGCACCGAGTGGCAGCAGGTATAAGGAGAACAAGAGAGGACCCAGGATGGACCCCTGCGGAACCCCCCATTTAAGAGCCGCCACTGCAGAAGTAAAATCATTGATGGACACACAAAAAGACCTGTCAGAGAGGTAGGATCTGAACCAGTTTAGGGCTGATCCTGAGATGCCCACCCACTGCTCCAACCTAGCAATGAGGATCTCATGGTCGATGTTGTCGATGTACTAACCCAGATCATGAGGTCAGAAGTCAGAATTTACTTATCACAAATATTATAAATATGTAAATACAGTTTAATTGGGTTGGCATGCAATTCAAGAGGAAATAACACCATCCTCATTAAACAAGATGCATCAAAAAAAAATTCTGACCAAGTTAGCAGGAACAAGAAGCCTTTTTAGAAGTCGTAATTACTGGCAGGAAACATTTTAAAGATTTCAAAACCATATGTAAAAACCTTTGCTTTTGATTTGATGTTAAAACATCCTTGGGTGTTGTTATGCGAGACATAAAATAATAATGAATTACTCGTTTCAAATGTTTTCGATACGATTTGGTTTATTATGTTAGATGCTGGTATGCTTCACAGTAAAGCAATGAACGTTTTCAGCTTGTAAGTTGTAACATCCATGTTTGATTCACTTCAAGGTTCTTTATTGTCATTCACATCACATGTGGTACATGAAGTGGAACAAAATTATATACACAGGGTCCCAGTTACACCCCAAAATAGCAAAAATATAAAGTATAAAAACAAATCATAAATAAGGATCTAAGATCTACGCTAAACGCTAATAATGTAAAATAAGGTATATTAAACAGCAGCCCGAACATGAGTCTGTAGTGAGCAGATGGGACTTGTCAAATTCTTAATAAAGGCTTTTAATCAAATTTTGAAAAGATACTTGTACTTACAGAGCCAGACTAGTCATTTATTTGCTCTCCACACCTCAAAGCTTTTTGTCATTTTTACTACTTACGAAGACTGTCAACTCTAGTAACCATCACAGCTATCTACATACCTCCATCACTAACATTAGCCTAGCCTCCACCCAGTTTCTGAGTGCCATCAGCAAACTCCAGAGGGCTCATCCTGATAGCTGGATGTTTCAATCAGGGATTTTTAAAATTATTTTTTCCCCTGATTTCACCCAATTTGTGAAATGTGTTAACAGATAGAAGAACACGTTGGGTTGTATATATTGTAGCTTTAAGCATGCAAACAACCGTGCCACAGTCACACAGGCCAGTCACACCATCTGTCTCTGCATCTCATACCAGCTTTAATCTTGCTTAGATAGAGAACTTTACTAATTGACTTTTCTATGCACGTGAATGTTCCTGTAAAGTGCCCTGAGACAACTTTGTTGTGATATGGTTGCTACATGAGCACTGACTGTTTGAGATCCAGGACCTAAGGAAGTACACTCCTTCTGTAGTGAGAACGGCACTTAAAAAAAATACACATACACCAGGGTGTTTCCAAATCAGAAACATTGGATAACAAGGAGGGCTGGACCATATCATATCTTTCACGATAACACCAGTAAAAAAAATCTTGCCTGGGAAAATAAATTGTATCATGATATGCTAATTTCATGATGTAAATACGTCAGTGTTTCCCCTACCATTATAAAAGTGGGGCGCCCCGCCCCATTAACAGAGCCAAGCGCGCCGAACTACCAAACCGAACTGCCCACCCCCCCAACCTGACGCTAATTAGCTGCGTGCAATACTAGCTAGCTTAAAAAGCTAAAAACAAATTATGCATGGCTCGGCTGTGTTTCTCCACCCAGTTCTAAACTGCGAGTATAGAGAGTGCACAGCTCAGTTGTGTCTCTTCCTCCCCGCAGCTCGGTTGCCCCCCACCCCACCCCCACGTGCTCTAAACTGCCGGTACAAACATGCGCAGCTCAGCGGTGTCTCTTGAGTTCCACAGTCCATGGACCAAGAAAAGAGGCAGGTGATCAAAGACAGAGCATCAGAAAGATCATTTTTATTTGTATACTTTGATACTGAATATTTTACTAAATAAAGTAATTTCAGTAAAATTAACCTTTGGTTTTTTATTTTATATATATATATATATGTGTGTGTATATGTATGTGTGTGTGTATATGTATGTGTATATGTATATATATGTATGTGTATACTGTATATGTATATTATGTATATCAGCGTCAGAGAGTCAGAGAGTCTTTATTGTCATTTGCACCGCATGTGGTACATGTGATGAAAACGAGATTATGTACACGGGGTCCCAGTTACATCCAACAACAAATGCAAGAGAAAAACAGTAATAACATCTAGAATTAACTAAGAGAAACATCAACTAGTAATACACTAAGCCCTAATGTAGTGGAAAAACATCATTATAAACAGCAGCACGAACATGAGTCTGTATGAGCAGATGGTCACAGATGAACACAGCAACAAGAAAACAGATCAGCATCAGCATGATGTGATATTTTGCAGTGTTTATTCTCATTATTTATTTATTCATGAGTCTAACAGCCTCAGGGTAGAAGCTGTTCCTCAGTCTAGTGGTTCTACATTTGATGCTCCTCAACCTCCGTCCTGAGGGGAGTGGGGCAAAGAGTGAGTGTGCTGGGTGAGTGAGGTCTTTCATGATGCAGGTGGCTCTTTTCCTGCATCTGGAGGTGTAAATGTCTGTGATGGTGGGGAGACTGACTCCAACAGACTTCTGTGCAGCCTTCACCACTCTCTGTAGAGCTTTCCTCTCTGCAACTGTGCAGCCTCCATGCCACACATTGATGCTGGAGCACAGGACGCTCTCCACTGCACACCTGTAGAAGGAGGTGAGAACTGGGCTGCTCAGACCAGCTCGTCTCA
The DNA here is from genome assembly GCA_038048925.1 of Garcialebias charrua. Lineage (NCBI taxonomy): Eukaryota > Metazoa > Chordata > Actinopteri > Cyprinodontiformes > Rivulidae > Garcialebias > Garcialebias charrua. The sequence goes on from JBBPBX010079240.1 coordinate 14,516, forward strand.
GCCGTCTGAGGAAGTAGAGTCTCTGATGACCTTTCTTGATCTGTTGGTGGTGTTGTTGCTCCAGCTGAGGTTATCATTCAAGTGTACACCCAAGTATTTGTAGCTGGAGACCACTTCCACCACAGATATATGATATATATGATAGACAGATATATGTATATATGTGTATATGTATATATGTGTATATGTATATATGTGTATATGTATATATGTATATACTGTATGTATACATGTATATATGTATATACTATATATGTATATGTATATGTGTATATGTATATGTGTATACAGGTAACCCCCGACCTACGACCCCATCGACCTGCGAACCACGGGACTTACGAACATATCATATTTAATAAAAATATGAATTAAAAAAAAAAAAAATTTTTTTTTTTTTTTTTTTTTGTGTTTAAATGTTCTTAATTTCATGTGTACATCACTTTGTTGCAGCTCTGGTTGTTTTAAAGGCTTTATAAATAATAATTATGATAAAAAAGATCATTTCTGATCATTTTTGAGCAATTTTTGAGCAATTTTGGGAAACAGGAAGTAGGTCTTCAGTTTACACGGTCACAAATTAATGTAGAACACCGGACGCTATTTAAGGTTCAGTCACTGGGGTCTCCGGTCACAAATTAATGTAGAACACCGGCGGACGCCATCTTAGGTTAGCTGCCGAGAGCTGGACGAAGACTGGTGACCAGGATGGCTTCATATGGATTAATTACTAGCTGGAAACGTCTCTGTGAACTTTGTGGATGTCTCAAGTAGCAGCGGATTTATCGCCGATCGTGCCAGGCCGCCGTGCGAACACCTCCGGCCGGCCTGGCTACACCTCCGGCCTGGCTAGCTCCAGAGCTAACACTGGAGCTAACACGGGAGCCGGCCTTTTGAACACTGGTGACCAGGATCGCATCATGTGGATTAATTACTAGCTGGAATAGCTCTGTGGACGTCTCAGGCTGGAGCAGCGGCTGGAGCAGCAGCTGCAGATTGATCGCGCCGCCGCTCCAACACTAGCTCATGGCTTGGCTAGCAGAAGCTAGCCAGCTAGCTAACACAGGCCTGGAGCAGCTGCGGTGGCGCGCTGCTCGGCCCGACAACAATCAACGCATGGCAACCTAAGATGTCGGCTTTGACCATCTCAAAGTAAGAAAATATATTTTTATTTATTCTGTAAATGTGAATAGCAATGTTTAACATTACAGTACACTACTTTACATGCTTAAATGTGTGCGCGCGCTCCGTTAGCATGATAAATAAAGGTTGAATGAATGAATGAATGAATAATTTTTTTTTTTAAATATAATTTTCACCCCCTACCTACGAACGGATCGAGCTGCGAACCGTTCTCAGGTCCCGATCTCGTTCGTAACACGGGGGTTCCCTGTATGTATATATCCATCCATCCATCCATCCATTTTCTTCCGCTTATCCGGGGTCGGGTCGCGGGGGTAGCAGCCTAAGTAGGGAGGCCCAGACTTCCCTCTCCCCAGCCACTTGGAGCAGCTCCTCTGGGGGAATCCCAAGGCGTTCCCAGGCCAGCCGAGAAACATAGTCCCTCCAGCGTGTCCTGGGTCTTCCTCTGGGTCTCCTCCCGGTGGGACATGCCCGGAACACCTCACCAGGGAGGCGTCCAGGAGGCATCCTAACCAGATGCCCGAGCCACCTCAACTGGCTCCTCTCGATGTGGAGAAGCAGCGGCTCTACTCCGAGTCCCTCCCGGATGACTGAGCTTCTCACCCTATCTCTAAGGGAGAGTCCAGACACCCTGCGGAGAAAACTCATTTCAGCCGCTTGTATCCGAGATCTCGTTCTTTCGGTCATAACCCAGAGCTCATGACCATAGATGAGGGTGGGAACGTAGATCGATCGGTAAATTGAGAGCTTTGCCTTTTGACTCAGCTCTCTCTTCACCA
>JBBPBX010079241.1:0-12841 GCA_038048925.1 Garcialebias charrua
TCGCTTCTTTTGGCATGACATGGAAAGGGATGTGCGGGATTTTGTGAGAAAATGTCCCAGATGTGTCCTCAGCAAAACCCCAGAGCCTGCTGTGAGAGCCCCTCTGGAGAACATCAGAACCAGTGCTCCGATGGAGCTGGTGTGCATTGATTTCTGGTCGGCTGAGGACAGCAACAACAAGTCTGTGGATGTTCTGGTGATCACAGATCACTTCACAAAATTAGCACATGCGTTCCCGTGTCAGGACCAAACCGCTAAAAGGGTTGCGAAGAAGTTATGGGATGGGTTTTTCTGCGTTTATGGTTTCCCTCAGCGCATTCACTCTGATCAGGGTGCAAATTTTGAGAGTGAGCTGCTAGCTGAGCTTTTGGAGCTGAGTGGCGTCAGTAAATCGCGCACCTCACCCTACCACCCAATGGGTAACGGGACTGCAGAGAGATTCAATCGCACCCTAGGCAATATGTTAAGATCTCTTCCTCCGCGTTCGAAGCACAAATGGCCTCAGATGATCCAGTCTCTGACTTTCGCTTATAACTGCACAGTTCATGAGACCACTGGCTTTGCGCCATTTTACCTGATGTTTGGGAGGATTCCCAGGCTACCTGTTGACCTTGTTTTTCGGAACGTTCTTCACGATGATACCATTTGCGACTACCACTCTTATGTCAAATCATTGGTTGAAGATCTGCGTTCTGCCATGTTAATGGCTGAAAAGAGCACCAGTGCAGAGCAGAAACATCAATGTGACCAGTACAACAAGAGAGCCAAGGGTCACCCTCTGTCAGTTGGAGATCAGGTTCTGGTGGCGACTGACACTTAAAGGTGAAAAGTGGGCAATAATGTTGTTGCAGGTAGTTTTTATTTATTTATTTATTTTTGTTAACATATTAACTCACGAGCCACTGGATGGGTTAAAAAAACTCATCAAAGTACAGGTAGTCCCCGACTTACGAGCGAGTTCCGTACCTACGGGCCGTTCGTAAGTCGAAAATTCGTAAGTAGGATCACATACAAAAAAATAATAATAATAATATTTTTAATAAATAGATACATTTGGAGGATCAGTTCCTCCAAATCCGAGGCCATGGTCTTGAGCCGGAAAAGGGTAGCATGCCCTCTCCGGGTCGGGGAGGAGGTCCTGCCCCAAGTGGAGGAGTTTAAGTATCTCGGGATCTTGTTCACGAATGAGGGAAAACTGGAGCGTGAGATCGATAGGCGGATAGGTGCAGCGTCCGCAGTGAAGCGGGCGCTGTACCGGTCTGTCGTGGTGAAGAGAGAGCTGAGTCAAAAGGCAAAGCTCTCAATTTACCGATCGATCTACGTTCCCACCCTCATCTATGGTCATGAGCTTTGGGTTATGACCGAAAGAACAAGATCTCGGATACAAGCGGCTGAAATGAGTTTTCTCCGCAGGGTGGCTGGACTCTCCCTTAGAGATAGGGTGAGAAGCTCAGTCATCCGGGAGGGACTCGGAGTAGAGCCGCTGCTTCTCCACATCGAGAGGAGCCAGTTGAGGTGGCTCGGGCATCTGGTTAGGATGCCTCCTGGACGCCTCCCTGGTGAGGTGTTCCGGGCATGTCCCACCGGGAGGAGACCCAGAGGAAGACCCAGGACGCGCTGGAGGGACTATGTTTCTCGGCTGGCCTGGGAACGCCTTGGGATTCCCCCGGAGGAACTGCTCCAAGTGGCTGGGGAGAGGGAAGTCTGGGCCTCCCTACTTAGGCTGCTACCCCCGCGACCCGACCCCGGATAAGCGGAAGAAGATGGATGGATGGATGGATGGATGGAGATACATGTACAGTACTGTACAGTCACCAAGCACTTAGCCTATCTTAACACAGTTTTTAAAGATGAAGGAGTGAGTTGAATTGTCTCCCTTTCACATAAAGGGAGCTAGCTCCCTTTATGTGAATGGTGCCTGGAGGAGGGAGACAATTTAACTCACTCCTTAACTATGTTAGGATAGGCCAAGTGCTTGGTAACTGTACAGTACTGTGCATGTATTTATTCATTATTAAAAATAAATAAATAAAAAATAATGAGATGCGCATTCGTAAGTCCGAAACGTCGTAAGTCGGGGGCGTCGTAAGTCGAGGACTACCTGTAATTACTGGGTGTGTTTCTACAACTTTTGGCGTCAATTCAACTTCAATTCAATTTAATTAGACAGATAAATCACAGTGCACCTCAAAGACTCATTTACAAGTGAGATCTGTTTAGACGGACACAAAAGTAGTGAAATTGAACACATGTAGGAATTGGAGGCAAAAAAAATCCTATCAAACTCTTTCTTCTTGGCTGAGAAGAAAAACTCATATAAAAAAAACTCCTCGCACATACAAGCACATCCGTGGGTCGTCTCACTGAAAATTTTGAATAACAGAGATGCCGTTTCCTGCATTTTGATGTATTTTAATGGCTTGTTATACATCTACATGTACCTACATTTGTAAACACTTAATAAAATTACTATTTTGGAGAAGAACAGCAGGTTGTTTGTGAGCAGCTCTGATTCTGTCAGGTGTTCTAACCCCCCTCCTCCCTCCCCTCACTTTACGGTTCTGAGCTGAACTCTTCTCCACTCCTGCTCCAGTCTCATGGCCCGTTTGAAGCACCTGAAGGCTTCAATTCTCGGTTGTCCATCCATCCATCTATCCATCCATCCACATCTATTCTTTCAAATGAAGTAAATTGGACTGTCTTTTCAACATTTTGATCACTGTTGTTATTTTGACAAATTAGTGCCGTTGTTTTGAAACGTTACGTATAATGTGAATAACACATCAAACATTTCTATTGCTGTATTTTTAATTTATTTTTTGCAGTAAGCTTTTTAATTTATCCACCTTATTCCTACGCCCCATGATGCCTTGCGCGAATTATGTGAACGACTTCCGCCGAAAGTCAGAACCGGCACTTTTGTTACACGCTAGCAACGCGCTAACCGGTTTTCGTCAGAGGTTTTAGGTCATAAAATATGTGGGAACACAAACTATCACAACTCAAATGTAGAGATATTGTTTTACCGCTACCTACAGCTGTTGAGGGGTGGGAGGACGACTTGAAGAAGTGGCCGAAAATAACGTACACTAGCATGTTTAGCTACTAGCATACTTAGCTACTTTGACAGTTGCTTCAGATGGCGAAGCGATGAGCAATCTGAAAAGCTCTGAAGCTTATTAGTATCTTCACATTAACAAGGTTGGTCCTGTTATGTTAAGAGAGGTGGGACACTTTATTTAAACAAACATAAAGCCCAGTCTAAGCATTAAAACTCCACATCTCCAGGTCCAGCTAACAATGATGTTGCTTTGGACTTTTGAGCTGCAAGATGTTTATCTGGACACCAACTGAGCACCTGGAGCTTGACATTTCTTTTGACAAAGACTTTACTGATTCACAAATGAAGCACCTTGAGAACTTTTAATAAAATACAGTAAATGAAAACAAATAATGAAATAGACAGGAAACGATCTTTAAAAACTTGATAATGACAAAAGTGACATTTAGATAGAAACAGTAGTTTAATCCAAAATTAACTGATATAGTGCACACAAAAAACTAACCTTGTAAGAAGGTTAACAGTCAACTATTGTACATAACAAATTAATCATTTTAGCAAATACTTTTCTAATGTAATATAGTTAACATATCCTTTAAAAAAACATGTTAAGAGTTGTGTTACGTTTACAGCAAGTACACCAGTACTGTACATGTTTGAGAAAAATGTTTACATTTAATGTCTTCTCACTTCTCACTTGAAATAAGCTGGCATCCTTTGCGTGTGAATGCTGGAATGATTAAATTGACACCATAGCTCTTGCAGCAGGTCCCTCACTGTGAAACCACGATCACCCATCACCTCATCTCCAGCACGCAGATAGTCCAGAAACCCAGAGTTCTGTGTTATATACCTGTCACTGCATTTACCACCATAAGCATCGAAATAAACATGATTATTCCAGAGGGAGAAACAGCCAATAAATATTTCACAGTGTTATTTGCATGTATGATTCACTTCTGGAGTCCAAGTTTTTAGCTTTCTGCAAAACATGTTGCTTTAATTGTTTCACGGGGCAACCATAGAATAAGGTCGTTGGTTTGTTCTGACATTATGTCAATCCACATTCCAACAGTCATGCTGCATGTGACTGGTGGTGTTGAGCAGCTCCACACTCTCATCAAGCCCATCTGAAAGTAAAAGTACATTATACAAACATTAGGGTTCATTTATGAACACACACACACACACACCTATATTATATATATATATATATATATATATATATATATATATATATATATACACATATATATATATATATATAAACACACACCTATATTATATATATATATAGATAGATATGTATAAATAAACGCACACACAGCATACATATAGGTGCGTGTGTTTATTTGCCAGTTATGAACGAAAATATTAGTATAATTTAATTACTGACTACATAAAATCATAACACTAAAAGCTGTCTCTTAAATCATACCTGGTGTTCTCGATCCTCTGGAGGATACGGTGTATTTTTTCAGGTGGTTTCTCGTAGCCCAGCCACAAAGAAGGATGCGGGTTTTTGTTTTCGGAGCATGTTCAACACACACTAGTTGCAGCCACAAATTCAGCTTCGTCTGATTATTTGTACAGCCACGAACAGCGCAACAGGTACCAGAGCTCCTCAAGACATCTTCGTGACAATATTAGCTCAAAATAACAGAAAACAGAACTTTAACAGAACTTCTACGATGCGCGCAGATTAGCAAGCAAACAACGAGGAGCCAATGCAAAAATTCTACTTCCGGGGTCAAACGGAAGTACGGCACATTATCGCTTCTACAGTGACACCTCCAAGAATAAGGTGGATTATGTCTGAAATGCAGCAGGAGTTCAGACACCTGCGGATGTGTTCTCTGTAGAGCTGTTGAGATGTTTCTGTGCGCAACGTGCACTGTCCACAGGGCATTTATTTATTCTGTTGAATAAATGATCATTTCTGTTTCGGGGGTCTGAGAGCAAGAGGACAGTTGGTGTTTTTCAGAGCGCAGCGCCGCTGTAGGGACAATATTTGGCGAGGAGGAGGACTCTGCGCAGAATCTCTGTGCGTAAATGACCATCTGTCCCTCCGTCCTCAACCCCTGCCTAGAGGCTCCTTTCCTGCTGCTTGAAGGAGCGTGTAACTGTGCGTGATGCAGCTGAAACATCTTGATCCACTCTACAGACTGGGTCCACTGGGCTGAGGGTAACATCTCCTGTCGTTGTATTTTTTAATAAATAATCACAAAAAAATGTCTGATGGACTTTTAGAGGCGGAGTTGGCGGATCCAATCAAAGAGTTGCAGGAACACAAGGGGTCAAAATGAGAGTTTTCAGATCTTGTTCCGGCAGGATCCGGCTCATATTAACCACTGAGTCTAGGTGCTTGAGGCATGAACCAAGCCATCATAAAGGCAGGCAGCCTGATCAGGTCCAAATTTGCTGCAGACGACTTCCTTGATTGTAGATCAACCAGCCAAATCCAAAAAGCAGGAACCAGTTATCATAAATCCAATTATAAATGCATCCTTAAAATCCACAGATGACAGCAGAGATAGACACATCATCAAGTCTTCAAGTCGATGAGATATCCAGCTGTGTGCTTGCCAAGAGGGCAATTGGCTCGCCTAAAGCCTGTCTTCTCTTCGAAGAAATGTTATCAGTTGTGTTGAGGGACCAACTGACCAAATCCAAGTCTATAATTATGATTCGGAAGATATGTAGAGAGAGGCTCAGAAGCAGTTTCATAGACAAGGCAGAGCAGCAAAGCAAAGCGGAGAAGGAGAGGAGGGTAAAGCGTCCAACCTCGGCAAGAGCAAGTGGTGAAGTTTAATACTGAGCTAAAATTTGCTGTGGTTGTAGTTGAGTTATTTACAACATTTATTCTAAGTGCCAACACATCTTTGATTGTCTTTCATGTTGTTTGTAAGGTTTGACCAAAACAATTGTAATTCTGTTATTTCTCAACATAAGATGATCTTAGCCTAAAACTCTGGCATGAAATATGGAGGACCATGGGTTCCTTTAAGAAATGCCAGGTTTTTAATTTTTTCCCATTGTCTGTGTAAAGATCGAAATGCATCCAGATCCAGACTATCCATTAGGCCCTGGTAAGAATACTGCATATGGCACGTTACCAGTCGTTCCCAACCCTGGTCCTCGAGGAACACTACCCTGTATGTTTTAGTCATTTCCCTGTGCCTTCACACCTGATTCAGTGATTTAGTTCCTTACTCAAGCTCTGTAGAAGCTTGTTAATCATCCATTCACTCAAATCAGAAATGCTGGAGCAGGGAAACAACTAAAACATGCAGGATAGTGTTCCTCAAGGACGAGAGTTGGGAACCACTGCTTATACGACCATCAATAAACTATTATACAACAGTCTGTAGCAATGGCCCAGACAAGCCAAGACCTTGTATAACCTTTGATTTTGATTTGTGACCTTAACTTTTTAGATAGTGATGAAACGACTATGTGACAGCGACACACTGTCTAGTTCATAGTACATGCATCCATACATCCATCCTCTACCATTTATCCGTAGTTGGGCTGTAAAGGCAACAAGTTGAGATGATAAACCCAGACATCCCTCACCCCAGTGACTCTTTCCAGTTCCTCTTGGAGGAACACGAGGGGTTCCCTCCAGCAAGTTCTGGGGCTTCCCCAGGGTCTCCTACTAGTGGGACGTGCTCAGAAAACCTCTAAAGGGAGGCGTCAAGAAGCATCCTAATCAAATGCCCAAACCACCTCAAGTGACTCCTTTCGATGTGAAGGAGCAGTGGCTATACTCTGAGCTCCCCCCGGATGATAGAGCTCCCCATTTGATCTCTAAGGCAGAGCTCGGCCACCCTGCAAAGGAAGCTCATTTTGACCGCTTGTACTGTATTTGGAATCTTGTTCTTTCTATCATAACCCAAACCTCATGACCACTGGTGGCATAGACTAGCTCTATGGACATGAAACATCACGCAGTCTACATGTGGCACACATTTGTATCAAGTTTCCTTAAAGGACATGACCCACCATGTTTTCAAATTGCATCGCCATTAATATTTAGTAGTTAATTAAATAATAATACAGGAGCGTTTATTTATATTGTAGAGAAATAACGCTAAATGTGTTATTTCATGATTTATAGCAGATTTTAGCAGAAGCTCCGGGAAAAATCTGCCCCTCTCCATATATGGGCATTCACATCACTGAAGTAACCGCCTTGGAGTTACAGGCGGAGTTATAATAAGCATTCATCAACTTCCATGACCGCTGCTCTGAGAAGGGAAAAAAAAAAGCGAAGCATTTTTAAATATTCCCTAAATCTGCCTGTTGATTAATCCTGCGGTCGCTCACTGATGTCTATCATATTCTGAGCGAGCATCCATCGGCTTTTTATTCTCTCCCCGTGACCAGACAGGTCGGGAGTACAGAAAGGCAGCCGCGCAGCGGAGCTCTGAGCGCGTGCTCCCCCGTGCTCCCCGCAACAAGGCTGGGACGGAGCCGAGCCCTGAGTCGGCACGAAGGAACTTCAAAGGTGACCAGCGGAACGGGGAGCCAGGGAGAAGACGCGCGGCTCGCTCCTCTGGGCAGAGGAGTGAGAGCAGCAACAGTCCGCAGCGGTGTTATATCTTATTAAAAAGTTCTATAAAATAAATAAAAAATAAAAACAGAGCACTGGTCCAGCTGTACACACAAATGCACCAGGAAATATGCAGTTTTAACTCCCACTCTCATAAACCTCCATGGAAACTCACTCCTGCCTTCTGGGTGGAGACGTAACTGAAGTCACTTCACACTTCGGCACTCTTCGGCCGGGTTTCCGGATTCATTCGGGACTCGGTTGTTTTTTTGTTTTGTTTTTAACCCTCGCCTGGCCCAAATGCAAAAATGAAAATAGACATCATATTAAACTACAGTAATTGTCCAATATGATGAATTGTTACTGTCATGGTGGGTGTTGTCCTTTAAATTATCTTGAGCGGCTCAGAAGTTATGGATCAAACGAGTAAAAACCTTGTATACATTTGACCTTGACTTTGGAGCTGAGGTGATGAAAGATGTATGCAACACCTTGTCTAGCGATGATGCATATGTGTGAAGTTTGGTTAAATTATCTTGAGCAGATCAGAAGTTGCAGGCGGGACAAGAGAAAGTTTACGGACTGGTATGTCCGCCTTTCGATGGGCGTGTAACAATGTCTGCTGCATGCCCCTGCACACTTTCAGAGGTTGCTAAGTGAACTTGCTGTCAGTGTCATGAAGGGTTAAATCTAAGAATATGGATGTGTGTTTTCTGACTCTGTGTGTTTGGCCTGCCAGGTAATCTTGAACTGTTCAGCGCTGCCATGTTTACTCCACCTCCTCAGCAGTCCCAAGGAGTCCATAAAGAAGGAAGCATGTTGGACTGTGTCTAACATCACAGCAGGAAACCGGGCTCAGATCCAGGTACAGGCTGATCCATCTGAGTCTAACATTGTGAAGCGGGTCAGTACTTCTTTCTAACTCCAAGCTCTTCTTCTGTCAGAATGTGATCGATGCCAACATTTTCCCCGTGCTGATTGAGATCCTTCAGAAAGCAGAGTTCCGCACAAGGAAGGAAGCAGCGTGGTCCATTACTAATGCCACTTCTGGGGGCACTTCTGCACAGATCAGGCATGTGACCATACAGTTCAATTCAGTTCAGTTTATTTATATAGCACCAAGTCTACTTGGTGCTATATATAGGGCCGAGATGGTGTACGTATTTTCCGGTGTATAGGTCGCACCTTTTTATTTTTTTTCCAAGGCCTGCGACCTATACTCAGGTGCGACCTATATATGGCTTGTTATCACTTTCAGTGAAACACATTTTTAAATCCAGCTCATTTCACAATTACGTTCATTTATTAAGGAAAAGTTCAGCTCAGACACATATTTGCTATAATTTTTATCAAACAAATAATTGTTTTTAAGTGTTAATCTTCTTAAAAGCCTTGCTGTGCGCTCCTGTGGCAGACATTTGCAGCAGAGCTAAACGTAGGTGCGACCTATACACCAGTGCGACCTATCTAGGGATTTTTCCAATCTATTGGTGATAATTGGACAATGCGACCTATACACAGGTCAAAGTCAAAGTCAAAGTCAACTTTATTGTCAGATCTGCAATATGTACTGTACAGGACATACACAGGACCGAAATTGCGTTTCTCTCAGTCCCTCGGTGCAACAGTAAACATCTAAACATTGAAACACTGAAACATATAATAATAGACATAAGCATAAAATAGTAAAACTAACACTGTCCTGAGTTTTTTGCATAGTGGTATAAGAGTATGAAAATTTACACCAACTCTAAAACTAAAACATTAAACATTTAATGAACTGTTGCGAATTCAAAAGGTTGAAGGAAGCTCTGAAACGAATGTGCAAATTTAGGCGGTTTATTGTACATATAAGAATAAACCTTACAGCAGACAACAGACCTGACTCCAAGCACAGTCCAACACACACATCTTCAAAGGCAGGGCCACGGTTATAAAACCCTGGATGTCGTCACCGCCTCCTGGAACCTGGAACCGCCTTCGACTGCTTCGGGACCGCCCTGGAACCACCTACACTACCACGTGACCCTCCTTTCTGACAACAAACTATCAGCTCTGTATGTCAATCATCCAGTTATGTCTGTGTATGTGCAGGCGTGTAACTGTTCCCTAGTGAAAACAAAGCCAGAGAGAAAAACGTTCTGCCTAGTGTCACATTTCACATTATAAGGCAGAATTAAGTGAATACAAATAATGGAACATAATGGGTGTAATGTAATACTGATAGAAATATATTTCAGAACATAATACTGTCCTGAGTTTTTGCATACTAGTATAAAAAAAAGAGTATAAAAAGTATAACTAAAATAAACTAAAGGTTTCTAGCATTGACATTTGCAAAGTGGCAAAGCAGCGTATGAGTTAATGTACACAGTACCGTATATGTATGAGGTAGTAGTTGATGTTGTTATAGAGGCAAAAAGTGTGCGACCTATACACCAGAAAATACTAGAGGCAGGGCAGCCGGCTCAGGACCGGAAGGTCCCGGGTTCGATCCCCGGTCACTGCATACCTCGTTGTGTCCCTGGGCAAGACACTTAACCCCAAGTTGCTCCTGGTAGGACTGGCAGCGCTTTGCATGGCAGGCTACCGCTACCGGTGTATGAATGGGTGGATGGCTGGTACTGTGAAGCACTTTGGGGGCCCTCATAGGGGGCTGCGCTATATAAGTAAGCTCCATTTACCATTTACCAAGTCACAACAGAAGTCATCTCAGGGCACTGAACAGAAACATTCACCTCAGCACATCCACTTTAATACACTTTGTCTCTTTTAGGGTTTTTACACTGAGGCTGGTGCTTTTTTTGGTTGTTTTTTTTTTTTGTTTGGTAAAACAGGGGTGCCCAGTATAGTAGTCCCTTGATTATTGCAGGGTTTACAATCCAGAGACCACCACAATAAGTGAAAAACTGCAAGTAGGAATGTTATATTTATTTTAGTATTTATATGTATACTAAGGCTTTATAACCCTTCCCATACTCTTATAATGTTCTAAACTCTTAAACCTTTTAAAAAATATACAAACCGGATTACAGAAAAGTTGGGACACTAAACAAATTGTGAATAAAAACTGAAAGTTATGCACCATAACTCATGTTCCCTGAAGGAAGGGAACGAGGTGCAACATACTTGCTATGGGAATTGCGCCCCCGCGCGATTACCTGAAGGAATATACTCACGCCTTTACGGCAGGGGCGTCACCGCCGCACCAGAGGCCCCGCCCTCTGGGTATTTAGGCGGTGAGCGCCCCTCCATCTTCCTCAACAATTGCACTTCACCGAGCTTCCAGCATTGAAAAGGGCCAGTTATGTTGCACCTCGTTCCCTTCCTTCAGGGAACATGAGTTATGGTGCATAACTTTCAGTTCCCTTTCAGTCATGTTCTCTCGGTGCAACATACTTGCTATGGGAACGTAATCCATTCACGCCCTTGAAATGCTCGGCAAAGTGTATGTGAGAGCATCCGTCTTAAAGACAGGCATCTCCCAGCTGCTTTCTGTAGAAAGCATATGCTAAGAGGAGAAAAAATGCCACACGTAAACAACAATACAATGTTTCCACTGGGCATAAATATGGCAAATGGAGGTAAAAAAACCAAGCCAGGCACAGGGTAACCTCACAGGCCCCTGTAACTCTGAGAGTTTTTTTTTTTTGGGACAAAGCAACCAAAGCCCTAGGCTCTCAGCCAGACCCCTTCAAAGGCCAGGCTGAAAGTTGCCACAACTCCGGACGCGGGTGAAGGAGTTGACCATGCGCCTGAGTCAGAAGGTCCCTATGAGAAGGCAAATGCCATGGTATCCCAGATAGCATTGAAATCAGCTCTGGAAACCACGTTTTCTGTGGCCAATTGGGTGCTATAAGGATCAAAGAAAGAGCTCCCTTACGTACCCGTTCCAGTGTCGCCCCGATCAGGGGGACAGGTAGAAAAGCATAGTAAAGTACCCCTGCTGGCCAGTCATGTGCCAGAGCATCCATACTCAAAGGGGCATCTGCTTCCCTCAAGGAGAAGTAGAGGTCACAGTGTGAGCTAGCCCTGCAGGCGAACAGGTCCACAGAGGCCCTGCCGAATCGTGACCATACCTGTTCCACAATCCATGGGTTCAGGCTCCATTCTGACACCAGCAAAGGGCCTCTTGAAAGGGCATCTGCTCCGTAATTTAGCTCACCAGGGACATGAGTCGCTCTGAGTGACAGGATCCTTGGCGCACACCATGTGAGCATCTTTTGTGCCAGATGGAGAAGGGCCCGAGATCTTGTCCCCCCCTCTCTGTTGATAAAGGACACTGTGGTCCTGTTATCTGATTTTACTAGGATGTGTTGTCCAGCAATCAGACCTTTGTGGAAGAAGAATTTCAATGACAGGAATACGGCTAACAATTCCAGGAAGTTGATGTGTAATCTTGCTTCCTGTTCATTCCAAAGGCCGCGGGCATTCTGATTCCTACAGATTGCCCCCATCCTGTTTTTGAGGCATCCGTTGTGATGACCACACGAGATGACACCCTTCCCAGTGAGACCCCATCCGTGAAAACGGACACGTTTCTCCAAGGTTCCAGAGCCTCCAGGCACTCTGAATCTATCCTAACCTTCCCTGTTTGTTTAGGTAGGTTAGGCTGTATCCGTTGGTTCAGCCATAGCTGCATGGGCCGCATTTTCAGTAATGCGTGTGGCACACATGGAATGGCCGCTGCCAAGAGGCCTAGAAGGCGTTGGCAGGTTTTTGCAGGGACCCGATGGTCCAATTTAAATTTGCTCAGGCAAGAGCGGATGGAGGAAACCCGTTCCTTTGAGAGCCATGCTCTGTATTGGATGGTGTTTATCTGTACTCCTAAAAATACGGTAACCCGTGACGGAGTTAAATTGCTCTTTTGCAGGTTTATAACAAACCAAAGAGACCTTAAGTGAGAGATCACCTTGTAGGAGTGTGACTGGGCCTGCTTTCTGCTTTCAGCCAGAATCAGCAGGTCATCCAGGTAGTTCATGACCCTGAGTCCTTGGTTCCTGAGAGGGGTCAGAGCTGCGTCCAGACATTTTGTAAATGTGCGTGGAGCAGTCTTTAAACCAAAGGGTAAGGCTTTGAATTCATAAGCGATTCCCTCAAAAGCAAAGCGGAGGAATTTTCTATGTTTCCTCCAAACGCCTATATGGAAATATACATCTTTTAAGTCTACTGTACATGAGTAGTCTCCAGATCTCACAGACTGGAGAACTTGTTGCAGTGTAAGC